>VZSF01002706.1:314785-507534 GCA_013398295.1 Chionis minor | reverse complement strand
GCCCCCCGGGGGGCGGGGACGAGCCGCGACGGCCCGCCCCGGCCCGCCTCGGCCCGTCCCGGCCGCGCAGCCCATGCGCCGCCGCCGCAGTCCCCGCCCCGCCGCGCTGCGGTCACTTCCTGCAGCTGGTGCCGGCCGTGCCCGGCGGCCCCGGCCCTCCTGTGGCCTCGGGCACCGGCTGGAGTTGCGAGGGGAGGAGCGGCGAGGGGGGCCGGGGCCGTGCACGGTAGGTGCCGCGGGGCTGGGGGTGCGAGCGGTGGGGACGCGGCCCCGGTGGGTGGCGGCCCCGGGTTTTTTAGCGGGGTCGGGGCCGGCTTTGCCTGTGGGTTCGGTTTTACCGGCGGGGGAGGAGGGGGGCTGGCAGGATTTCAGCCCTGTTCGGGGTGCGGATGGCCGTGTCTGTCTGTCCTGGGTGCTGGCTGTATTTCTGCCTTCCCAAGACGGTGTGTCGGTGCGTGGAATTCTTGCTCAGGCTGCAGTTATTCCACGGTAGTAGATGCCAGGGCTTTTATTTGTTTCTTTATTTATTGATTCTTGGACCCCGTCACCACGCCTGCAAGGCACGCAACTTTGCAGAAATGTCTGCTAGCATGCCAGGACGGGCACTGTGGTTTCTGATACCCCCTTGGCGTAAGAGATGATAAATGCCCTCTGTTTTTGGGTGACTATATGTGTATCCTCAGCAGCAGAGGGGTAGTGGGCCCTGCATCGTAAGGTGGAATTGCGTACGCTGTGTGTTTGTTTTGGTGTGCCATCTTTGATCCCTGCAGCGTTATAAGATGACCCTGCTTTTCAGGGTGAAGTTCTGTAGGCCCAGTCTATGGCTGAAGGTAAAGTTTCTGGCGAAGTTATGTTCAGTGGCATCAATGTTTTGAGATACAAGTGAACTGGAGAAATGCTTCCTGTCTTGAAAAAATCTCACCAAACCCATAACTTATTCGTCATTTGTATAGATTTCTATCACTGCTATTAGTTCCCTCAACTGCATTTAAAAACTGATTCTGGTGGGAACACATGGGACATAGATGTCTGATTGTGATTTACACTTTTGGCCAAGGAAGGTCACATTGTGTATGTGCCATCCCCACCAAATGGTGCTCAGATTTAAGGCTGTGCCAGTTCTTTTCCCAGAACTGTGCTGTTGACAGCTGGGGAGGTTGCTCCCTGTTATCTGTGCCACCAGCAGGGCCTGGGTACTACCAGGCTGTGGTACTCGGGCACGGAGGCTGGGTCTTCTCCTTCAGTGCTGCCCTTGGGATGTCCCAACCTGGAAGCAGTGAGAAGGGCTGTGTGCCCGTCTCCCTCCCTTGCACCCACCTGGAAGTACATCCTAGCCAGTAGGGTGTGTAGGAGGAGGCATGGCTAAGACCTGAGAGATGCTTGTCTTGGGGCAGAATGTCTCCTCAGCTCATCCTGGAGAGCTGCAGGTCCTTACCCTGCTTCGGGCTGTACCATTATGAGTCCTTGGTGACAGAGGTTCCTCATTCCTTTGCTGTTTTGTAGTGTAAAGATTTTGCAGCTTCTCATGTGAAGGAAAAGGAGGAGTCAAAGATGTCATGTAACCTCCTGGTCAGGGTCTCTGTAGCAACCTGCAGTGGAGGGTTAAAGGGACGTGTAAATAAGCTGAATTTGAGTGATGCTTTTTTCTTTCTTTCTTTAAATAATAATCTGTAAGAAAGAAATCAACATAGTTTGAGCAATTTCAATGATGAAAGATGACCATAAGAAGAAAATCAGAGTTGCATATGCCAGGCCATGAAGTTCTAATTTTAAAATTGCCCACGCAGCCTTAATTTTATCTTTAGATTACTGTTTACTTTAAGAAACAGTAAATAACCTCACAATTAAAGATTTTCGAAGAATATTACATTATACCTTTTCCCCTGGGGATGCAGATCCTGTAAGCACTGTGTCCTCTCTTGTATATGACAAATCCCATCCGTGACAGTTGCGTATGGAAGACTTGATGCAGCAAACACTCATGCAAAATTAAGCAGATGGATGCCAATTGCCATTTACTGTAGATCTCTTTCTATTGCTCTGTGAAGTATTTAGCTGTAATTTACTCCCATTTTAAGGTAAAAGGCCTGTTATGGTAGTGAAATAAAACTCTGAAATTAGATGGCATGCTTACCTGCTTGCATAGTTGATCTAAACTGCCTTGATAGGCCTGCATTATAATATATTTAACCGTTATGAACATGAGCTTGTTCTGTTAGTAGCCCACTGAAATCAATTAGAATGGCTACAGAGTACTAGTTGAGGAAACTAAAGACAGCAAAATCAACATAGTTCTGCTTAACCAGGAAAGCATATGCTGAATATTGGAGAGAAGTTAGGTAACAACAAAGCATTTACGCTGCTGATAGATGACTTGCACCGTGCCATTCCTGTGTCCTGTCTTCCTTCTTTGTGGTGGATTCCATTTTATCTTGTTTCAGCTAGTTTTTGTGATGGTGGTTTTGATTTTGTTTTTATGGTCACGTCATGTTAGGTATAGCTCTCCTGGAATTTCTCAGAGCCTTGATGTTGGAGGGCTATTTAAAAACATTAAAACTCCTGGCAGATCTATTACTGTCTCAAAAGGTTGTTCCCAAGGCAATGTGTGCTCTTATTTTTATTTTTTTTTTAATTTCTTCTTTTTCCTTACCTTTAGTTCCTAGTAGTAACTCCAATCTTGTATTATTTGGAAATCTGTTTTTAGAGGTAAACATTTCAGAAGTGCTCGTGTCCCTTGAGCTGTATAGTCCCACTGATTTTCTTTTTTTTTCCTTCTTTTTTAAATTATTTTTTATTTTTCCTAGTAGAACGTAGACCCCTCTGGAGCCAGGCTTGCAAAGGTAATACAGTACCTAAAAATGTAGGCGTCAGCTGGGGTTTTCCAGAGCCTAAGTGTGGCAAGGTATTTATCTCCTGCTAATTTTAACAGACTGAAAATCCCAGAATTTATCCCAAATAAATGCTATCTGCTTCTCCAGGTTCCTAAATGCCTTTGAATTAAAATTCTATTTTCAAAAGCCACTCAGGAACAAAGTTCCGAGGTGGCATTTAATTTACTTTTCCCTAATTTTCCAGAAGTGTTATTTTAATATGTAGATGTGGCTCACTATTAGCTTAAACAAACAAACGAAGTCCATCCCATTGCTACCAATGCAGCTGGAAGTGATCTGCAAAGACCAAGATGGTGCTTCTGTCCATCCCAGTGTAGTTGTGAATGGAATTTGTTAAGATAAGAAGTTAATACGACATTAACAAAAGTAGCTGTGCCTTGATTCACAATATCACTGCTCCGCATTATTCTAGGAATGTTCATCCAGGCTTTAGATGTGATTTATAAACTTTAATTAAATAAGCCTCTCAGAACCCCTTGTTGGAAATGTAGGGTTAGTTCTAAGAACTTGAATTAACTGAGAAATAATTGAATAAAGGTTAATACGGGATAAGCTCTCCGTTTTGCAGAAGAAGAAGATACAGCTTTAAATGTTGCATCAGTTGTAGTTAGTAAAGGAAACAGGAGAAATAGCTCAAGGTCATCCAACAAGACCATGGAAGAGAACCCTTAGGAGCTCGCTGCGTATGACAAGGTGTGCTCATGTGATTCCCACTCTTCTGCTTTTGTTGACTTACTTGAGAAAAGTTAACTGTAGAATATCTTTCCTCGGGAAGGTCTTTGTGAGTATCTGAGGGGGGGTTGTGTGTTTGTATCTTATATCTACCTATATAAAATAAATCTGCTTTGAATTATTTGGGTTCTTTTTCATTTTAAGTCATCAGTGGCAGTAATACATTGTAATATTTGTTTAGATCTTGGACCGTGACCTTGTCCTTAGGCTGCTAAAAGAGGATGTGGGTAAAGGTTGCATCCCTCCCATTCCTGTTAACAGAGCTCTGTGTGCTGTGCCTGTTCTATGTCACATCTTGCCATCATGGAGCAGTGGGGTGTTGGTCAGGTACTGTGAGTGGTTAGAAATCTTCATCTGTCCAGGTGGGTGCTGTGGGGTACTAACAACTGCATTTTGGACTTCAATCCAGTTCTTATACACGTATCTTTTAATCTGTCCGTGGTTGTCCAGAATGCTGCTGTTCCTGTGGGGTAAAGCATTATAAACTGACTTTATCCTGCTTGGTGTTGTGAAAGAGCATAAAACAGAGGCAGTGAAGTTACAGAAGTTGTCTCCTGGATTGCCAGTGTTCCTGTTTAGCGCTGCCTATTTCAGCATTTGTCTCTCTCTGGTCTAGATTTGAAGAAGACTCCTCATCCTTCAGAAGTAGCATGCCCACAGTCTTCCTGTCCAATGATTCTTCTACAGCAAGCAGGACTTCTTCCTCATCCTGAGAAGCCTTCATCTCTTCCTATGTCAGTGGCTACAAGGCCGAGAGCCAGCTCACCACTGTCCCCACCAAAATCTCTCGGACTGGGGCCTTCCTTTCATCACACACAAGAAGAAGAGCTTGCAAAGGTGGTGGAGCAGGACCCTATGCTGGAGGAACTATGTAAGCCTCTGTGCTGTAGGCTTTGCAATGTCACTCTGAACTCGGCACAGCAAGCCCAGGCTCATTACCAGGTAAGGAGGGTAACGGGAGACGCAGCTCTCAGGGTTGCTACATGTGCAGCTTCTGTAGAGGTACCTGTGCCAGCGCGTGCACTGCCAGCAGCGTTGCTGTGGTAGCACAGAGCTATGTGTGGGCTAATGCACGAGGACTAGCTTAGCTTCTCAAGGGGATTTGGAGTGCTGTGTTGGGGTGGCTGTGCACCAGCAGCAGCATTGGAGTTAGCTCGTCTGAAGCTACCTCTACACCATCTAATGGACTGGAAACTGTGGCTAGAACTGCCCTGCAGACATATCTTCACCATGCTTGAATTTGCTAGTCATCCGGATAAGCTGCAGTGCTTTCATTTAAGGTGGCACCACTGGAGCATGTTGCGAGAACTTTGTCCACGGGGACAGAGAAGTAGTACCAAGATGGCATGGGTGAAAAGACAGACACTCATAATTTTCCGATGTTTTATATGATCTGTTTTCCACCTGTACACTCATCCAGTAAAACAGAACTTCTGATTCCACAGACATGACTTTGTAAGACCTGGACAGATGTTTTCTGCTGGATCCAGCAGTGCAGTTAGGAAAGGGAGCTGCTGCCATGTGCTCATCACTGCCTCCTTCCTGAGGTTGTGCACAGAACTGATCTGCTGGTGGGGCCATTTGTGCAAACTTTCTCTCATTTGCTTCGGACAGCATAAGCTGAGCCAGCTCAGACCAAGTTAATTTTGTTCAAGCTGGTCTGGTTGACTTGTCTGAAATACGTTAGGGACTATTTACGTATGCTTCTTTGCCGAGAGATCAAATATTTAATAGTTTTGTGTTAGGCCATTTTACTAGTACCTTCTCTTACTAGTGCTGTGTGACATGTGGAGATAGTAACTTTCTCTACCAACAAATCCAAAAAGGTGGTTGTCCATATCCTCAGGACACCAGACCCAGATCTCAGATTTGCTGTTGGCCCTGAAAAAGCGGTATCGTGCCAGGGAAGGGGTAGGTTGAACTAGTGTTATGCTTCAACATCTGATACCTGCAGCATTTCTGCCACGAGGGGACAGAAGTATATTTATAGTACATAACTTGCGTTTACGCATATGTCTTACTATATATCCACAATGCATATATATATTCTCATGTATCTCTATCAGGTTTTCAAAATACCAAAAAGAACTAGAGTATATGGTGTCCAAGAGAAAATAAAATATGAAGCAGTGTTTTTTAGATTCAGTCTCCTGTTTTAACTCATGCTTGCAACCTCATGAAAAGTGTGTGTGTGTGTGTGTGTTCAGGCTTATTAAAAAGCTACACAAAACAGTTAATGTTTCATGTTTAAAATACAAAATAGTAGTTTTAAGTGAAATGGAAACAGATTGAGGAATGAATTGTAACCTTACTGATTTGGGAAAATCTGTTGAAAATGAGGCCCCCTTGTGCTAGGCAGTGAGCATTTTGGAGAAAAGGGGTGATGCCAGCATCTCTCAAGTTCAGAGCTCTTATTTTCTGAGTGACAGCTCCTTTACCTGAGGCACCATCTTCGTGGCCACTTTCTCATTCTGGTCTCTGGATCCTTTTTCTTTCAGTGTAAGATACTGTTATTAGGACAGTACTTAATCTGAGTTCTCTTTCCAGGGTAAAAACCACAGTAAGAAACTCCGAAATTACTATGCTGCCAATAGCTGTCCAGCACCTGCCAGAATGAGTAATTCGGTTGAGCCTGCCCCACCTCAGGTTGTCTCCCTTCCAGCTCAGGTAAGGCATGGGAAGGTGTCTGAGATCATGTTGCTTATTTGTCACCTAACCCACAATAAGGTTAACTAGATCTCATGCTTTGAGGATTACTGCAGGAAAGAATTTTCCTTGTGATGGTACAGGATGGTGGAAATGGCCTGTTGTGAGCTGTTTGCTTTCCTTTGAAGATGCAGATATTGATCTGCCCCTGCAGCAGAATATTGGACTTGAAATGTTCTATTTCTGTATGGCAAATACTTTGATTCCTAGGTGAGTCTGATGTGCTGCTGATTATGGTTGTTTAAGGGCAAGTATAAAACAGCATTGTTGGAGCTGGATTCAGACACCAGGGTGTGGCATCTGCTCTGCACAATCATCCCTCCTTTGCGTGAGGGAAGCCCACATGGAAAAAGTGCTTAGGTGCTCCTACACCTATTGCCCAGGGCTGTTACCTGATTCCTCTTCTGTTGATTCTTTTGCAGTGCTCATTTCTGTGTGTAGAGTGAATGGATGGGTTCCTCCATGATGCAGATTAATTTTATCTCAGGCACGTTAGAGGCAAAAGAGATGATTTTTGCTTTCTTCATCACTTCTGATTGTCATGGGACTTAACAGCTAACCTGGCTTTTGCATGTGACTGTGCAGGGAATCACAGCTGGACTGCAGGGATCGAAGCTGTGCCTGCCATTCCCCAAAGCATGAGCCTCCATTGTCTGTAGAAAAGCAAAGAGCGGTTGCTGTAAGCAGCAAACGGTTACACGTGCTGTCGGAGCCGCCAGAGGGAGACTTGGTCCCGTGTAAATTGACTTTGCATCTCACAGAATGGAATCAAGAGGGCATGGGGTCCAGCCCTGGGTAGTGGGATGTGGGTGCTGTGCCTGCTAGGGTATCTAATGCATTTTTTAATGTAGAAAATGGTCCATGGCAATAAAAAGACTGCTCTGGGGCCATGTGAGGATTCATGTTGTAACATAGTCAGAATTGTGTGTGTGTGTCTATAAGCTTGAGCAGTGTCAAAGGAGATGTGAAGGAAGCTCGACTTGGCAAGTGCCATAGTGACATGGCTGTATGAATCACTGCTGCTGCACTGTTTACAAAGCACTTTTCTGTGGATGATACACACTGAGGAGACATGGTTGCTGCCCCGATCAGTGTGTGGTCAGACCAGACAGGAAAGATATCCTTTGTACGGCAGGAGCTATGCCTGTGAGGCTGGGTCCCTCCTCTGAAGTCTCAATCCAGGTATCCTCCTACCTGAAGGGTAAGGATCAGAGGTTTGTCAGCTCTGCTATTGGTTTTTTATCTCTTGGTGTGGTCAGGGAGCTGTGTAGAGACAGGGTGCTGTGGAGAGATTAGGTACACTGTAAATAGGAGAGAGGAGCACCTTTACTTTTTAACGGGTCTTCCTCAGTGTGAAAGTCGCTGTTCATCAGTTCCCAGCAGTCAGGAATAGAGGAGTTAAATCATTGCTGTGAAGTAAACAAGCCTCTGTAGCTATTGCAGAGGTACAGGGTGTTTGTTCAGATTACTTTCATCTCCACCTGAAGCCCGGGATTTGCCTAGATCCCAAAGAATTTGTGGATTCTCCTGGAGGATGAGGCAGGGAAAATTATGTACTTGTAAGAACAGTTTGGGGACCACCTGAGAGTGTGCTAATCCAGATGTTCTAATTCCATCTTTCTTATTGCCTGATGATGATGATGCTGGTTTCAGTCCCTGTGATTCAAATATTTCAACGATTTAACCTTCTTGTATTTCACATGCTGTCTTTCCCTTTGCTGCTAGATGGGATCCAGTAAACCAGGTGGCCGAGTGATCTTGGCCACAGAGAATGATTACTGCAAGCTTTGTGACGCCTCGTTTAGTTCTCCGGCTGTGGCACAGGCTCACTACCAAGGGAAAAATCATGCCAAACGGCTGCGTCTTGCAGAAGCACAGAATAACTCATTCTCGTAGGTATTGTTCAACTTCACACTCAGACTGAAAGCATGTGGCAGTGTCTCTGGCAGTCTTTTTTCTCAGAAAACTCTGAATTGCAGCTCTTCGTATTTGTTTAATCTTCAGGGATACATCAGAACTAGGCAAACGAAGGGCAAGGAAAGAAGGGAATGAATATAAGATGATGCAGAACAGAAGAAATATGTATGCAGTTCAAAACAACACAGGTAACTGAGAGCTTGCATCTGTTCTATAGTTGGAATAATAATGAATAATAAACAGACTTGTTATTCTTCTGTTTCTGAGGTCTGTTTTAGCAGAGACAGGTTGTGAAATGAGCTGGTCCTAGCACTGCTGATTCTTCATGTCTGCATGTTTTTTCCCAGCTGCTAAAGTTGCTTTGTTTTGTCAGCCTGCTTGTTAGTTCAGTTTCTCAGTTTGTAACTTAATTTACCATCTGCCTGTCTCTAAGGCTGCTCCAAGTGGTGACAATTTTCCTGCTTTATTTTCTTGGCAAGTGGCCAGGTGCTTTGACTCCTACTGTAGCACGTCGACCTGTACTTGCACTCCCATGACCAGAATGAGAGAGCATGTTAGCCTCCCTCTAAGACCATCTGTTCCTAGAGTAGAGTCCTTCCTCAGGTGTTAAATACTAACTTTTCCTCTTTACTATGATTTGAAGTGTGTTTTATAATGTCCAGCCCAGCATCTCTTTCTCTTCTTCATTTTGAGTTGTGTTATGAGCATATATTAGCTGAAACACTGATGCTTGGTGAGGCTTGGTTTAATCGTGTCATTTTGACCACTGTCATGTGGAAAGGATAAATCTTGTAAAGTTCTATTAATGACCATTTTGTGGTTATTTTAAACTGAGGCAGCTTATTCTAGTCAAAAGACTGTTCTAATTCTGGAATTGGAGAGTAAAGGAAAAAAGAAAGGACTTGACTCATCACTTAAATGGTTAGACTGCTAAGTTTCAAAGCCCTATTGATTCTTAAGAAGACTGGGGCACTAAGCCCACTCTACTGCTTTAGAAAATACCAGCAAGTACCACTCCCCTGTGTGCTACACCCCTGTAAATCCGGATCTCAGTCATGTGGGAAAATAAGGTTTGGACTCTAATCAGTTAAAGAAGCTAATCTTTTTAAAGATTTGTTGCACTCAGAAGTTGTCACTGCGCTGCCTCAAGCTTTTCTTTCTTACAGATAAAACAGGCTTTTCTGTTGTCTCCTCAGGTCCCTACTTCAATCCCCGCTCACGCCAGAGGATTCCTCGGGATCTGGCCATGTGCGTCACCCCCAGCGGCCAGTTCTACTGCTCTATGTGCAATGCTGGGGCCAGCGAGGAGATGGAGTTCAGACAGCACTTAGAAAGCAAACAGCATAAAAGCAAGGTGTCCGAACAGCGGTATAGGAATGAGATGGAGAACCTAGGCTATGTACAATGACGCGCCACCCTTGGTAGTAGTTTGCAAATAGAGCAGCTTGTCTCTTGCCTGCTGTTTGCCACATGCCCTGCTTTCTGCTCCATTTGATAGGAGTATGCTCTCGAGCTATACATGTAACACCTGCAAACTTAATGGTATGGTTAGATTTTTTTTCTATCATAGTTGGCAGGATGACGCTGTGCAGGACATGAAGTGTTTTTGATGTTTGTTTGCTAATTATCTAAGGCTCTTCATTGTACTGAGTGGCGGGGAGGACTTTGTCTTCTCCCCAGCCTTCTGCATGAATATGCAAAGCCCAAGAAGTGCTGGGAACTTCTGTCGTTCTACCACACAGGTGGACCTTGTGCAAAGTGCACTCCCCTCTTTGCACACCACAGAGCAGTGCTCCAGAATGCCTCCCTACAGCAGACTGAATCTCTGGGCAGCTTGGAAAGGAGGGGCAAGAACGGGGCTTCTGAATGTGTGAATTAGGTGGTGTACTTGTCCACAAATTGCTGCTTGTGGGCCCCATTACAGCCCAGAGTAAGCCCACATCCTTGTAGAAAGGCTGTGCATACCTCTCCTCCTTGGAGGGTCATGCCTCTTACCACTTCGTCTGTGATGCAGATTTCATTCTGAACATCTGACACTGAGTATCAGCTGATTAGCCCCATTCATGAATACTCTCTTCTACCAGTTAACCATGAAAAAAGATTCCCAGTGTTGTTGGCCGTGCGCCTTAATGCACTATGGGGGTAGCTCATCTCCCTCGAGAGAATCTGTGGGGGTCTCAGTGGCTTAATGAAGTGAATCGGAAAGCAAACCTGCTCAGATGAGATGTACTCTGATTCTGCCTTAGACTGAGTAGGGTTGTGAATAGGTTGGAAGGAGCTGTCAGCTGTAATTTCTTTGCATGCTGATGTAGAAGAGAGCAAGCGTTGGTCTCTGGCCTGCAGCTCTACTGCTCTGTGAGAGCAGGGCTGTCTGGACCTTTGGGAGCAGATATTGGTCTGTCCCACTTCCATGCCATTCCCTGGACAAAGCCCGATGTGTGTTGTAGAGGAGAGGTGAAATGCTCCTCTGGACTAGAGCTGCCAATATTGGATGAATTTTTTTTCTCCTCTTTCTTTTCCCATCTCAGAATGGGTTTTAATTCCATTCCTTGATGTGAACTTTGCTGTTTTGGGGACCATCAAAAATCCAAAGTTAGGTAGGATGTAAATGTCAGGGGTGATTGTTTGAGTAACAGCTTTTTGGCCACACAGAACTATTCATGAAGCTTGTTCAGCAACTTTGTAAGTGTAGACAAACACAAAGGGGATGTGGCTGTTTTGATTTTCCTTAGCAAAAGTAGAAAGAAGATAAAGAGCAGAAGTAGGGCTGACATTTATTTTTCTGCTCGTTTGGGTGGATGTGAGGAGCTGTGATTGGAATCCGCTTCACAGTGTTTCTAACGCACTGGCTGCAGTGGCAGGTGCAGCGTGGAGGTAACCTCTGCTGGACCTGATTCACCACTGTGCTGCTACAGCTGTACGCTGGTATAGCTTCCTTGACTTCAGTGGTAGGTGCAGAGAGGGGGTAAAGGCAGCACGATGGCTTGTCTCGCTCCTTTTTAGGCAGCATGTTGAATTAGCTACAGCTCCATTGGTTTCAGCGGCATTTTACCAGGGATATGTTTTACCTAGTACATAATGTTGAAGGTAGCTCCCCCACCCCCTTTTTTTGCCATTCTTATCCTGCCGCTTGCTTTTCAAAAGGTCTTTCTTCTTGCCTTAAAAAATGAAAAATGAGTAAACTAACGAAAAATCCGGATTTTTTTTTTTTCATCTTTCCAGTCCACCTCAAGAAGGTTTGTTGCACTTGGCTGCTCCTCAGAAATTTAATATTATTGTCTTTAGCTACCGGAGCATCAGGTAGCTCTACAACCTTAACGCAACCTTCCTAAATCCAGGCAAGGTGAGCTCTTGCACGGTAGTCGAAAGCAACCCCCTTCATCATTCCATGCTGATCCTTGCCCTGCAGATACAGGCAGAGCAATGGACATCCTCTTGAATGGGATTCCCTCCCCTCCTTTGTGCAAAGCCCTGTTAAATAGGGTTTGTGCACTGGAGCATGTTAGAAAGTCAGACGACAGGTGCCCAGGTTGCAGAGCACTAGTGGAGCAGTTTTGACAGCCTGTAAGTCTGTTTTTTCTGTGCTTTCCTGCCCCTGGCTCACCCTCTGTGCGGCCTTGAAGAGCTTTCCCCTTGCAAAAATCTCTTGTCAGTGTTTTCCCCTCATCGTTTGCAATCTAAGAAGGGCTCTGGTTCTCTCTTTGTGTTCTGCCTTCTGTTTTGCTAGCTGACACCACTGTGCAGGGACAGAGGGAGCTGGATGAGCCTTACCACGGTGTATTTCATCAGAATGGTCCCTGCATTATGGTTAAACATCACCCCTGCTGTAAATTAAAGCGTGGCTTTTCCCACAGGCTGCAATTAGTAGCAGAAAAACATCACTTTGTAAAATAAGAGCTGGACGAGCTGTAGGTACTGGTGTTGTCTAGTGTATTGCTAGAACCAAGAAGGCGTTTGTCTGCTTTCATGTGTCCCAAAAATCCACTGTTCACCACTTTCCTTTGATTGCCGCTCCTGCTCCCAGCCCGGAATTCTGCTCCTCATTTGGCATTTCCGGTGACTGCTGGAGGTATCAAAACTCACTTTGCTCTGTGTGCTGCTACCTCCTGGTAACAGCTGGTGGAAATGTGCCACAGCACACCGGTGTGCTAGAGCATTCGGGAGGCTGTGCGAGGGAGGCACGGGGCTCCTGCGGGCTCCTCTCTGCACGGGGCTGAGTCTGGTTTGGAGGAATGGCTTGAGTCTGCCCTGAAGAGAGGCCCGCAGCTGCTTTGTTGTGTTCAAGGGAGTACAACAAGGGAACGCCGTCATCCTGAGAATGTCGAAGTGGTGGGTTATATAGCAGGTATAAAGCAGACAGTGGGACTCACGTGAGAAGAGTAGGACAGGTTTCCTATGTGGGAGGAAAGATATTTCTTGCTGGAAGAAGCGACTGAGACTCGCTTTGCCCCAGTGCTCTGTTGTGACCCTTCCCTACAAGTGACCAAAGCTTTGCCTCTCCCTCTTCAGCGTTTCTTAATGGTTTGTGATCTTCCTACTCTCCCTTCAGCATAGAAAATTGTTGACTGCAAAAAGCAAACGCCCCACCTCACTAATATCGTTAGGGTTCAGGCCAATCCAAACTCATACTTGTCAGCACGAGAGTCTGGGTGGATCCTGATTTTATTTTTTGTGAAAGCTGTTCTCCAAATCACTGTTCAAGACGCATATTGCGAACACGTCATGGCCATGTTGTTAGACGTAGACAGGCTGGGGAGAATACTGTACAGCTGTAGTACCATTGTCCAGACCCATTCAGTCTTTTTCTCATGTTAAACAAAATACCAAACCCAAGAAAGAGGACTTCTGTGAAGCTGTCACATTGGCCAGTAGGTTAATGACCTTTGCTGCTAGAAACAAAATATAAATCGATGTGTTCATATTTATTTTACTGTGCTGACCACTAATTGATTTGTTAATATTTAAGGTGTTATTCTGTAGGTTGTTTTTGTTTAAATAGAAAACTCTACATCGCACTTTGCTTTTGGATCAGAACAGGTATTTATTATATTTGTGAAAATGTTTTCCCTCCCACATGTGTATTGTTTTCTTTCCCTTGATGAAAAAAAAAAAAAAAAGATAACAAAACCCACCCCAAAACCCACCCCAAAACAAAACAAAACAAAAACCCCAAATCCAATCAGTGGATCTTCTCTGTTTCTTTTCATGCCAAACAAAATGGGAATTTCCTTGCAACCTGCTCTTAAATGTCAATTTCTTTTTTTTTTTTTTTTTTCCCCCCTCTCCAATGGTTCCTTTGGTAACTTGGGATGATATTTTTAGAGGCACATGAAGTTCATACTACATTTAAGCATTTCTTTTAAGGCAAGGAAGTGAACTATGTGTAAGCCATGTATTTGTGAGGACTATGAAAGTGATACTATTTTGTTTGTATTAAGCATTAGCTGTTATTTTGCATTCTGTACTAATGAGTAAATGTGTTATAATCTTGCCTAACATTGGTCTGTTTTTGACTTTTTGCTTTCTTCACGTACATCAAAAGGAACCCGGAAAACTTCTGTGGAGTTGCTTAGGATGGTCATCAGTGTAACAAAATGCAGATTTTTTTCTGTAAAGCGTCTGGTCTTTTTTCCTTTTCTAGATGCCCATTCTAGGGCATTAGAAGGGAAAGCTATTGCCATAAGCACGGGATTCATATTTTAGCTTACTAATGCATGATGTCCTTTTGCTATGTTACTTAAGTACTACTCTCACTGTAACCAACGGGAATCTGGCCCAAGTCAGGAGTAAATGAAATACCCTGGTTAAATACATTATGTGGGCTGGGGCCAGGCAAGGTACATTGCTAAAGTTTGTCTTTTACTACTATGGTTGGGTTACAACACTCTTAAGGTTTTGCTTTTTGAGGAACATGTATCTGGTTCTGTAAGGATTTGGTCCTGCTCCAGCTAAAATAGTTTGAAGTACATTGACTTTAGTTGAGTAGGAGCAAGCCTTGAAACCCTTCAGGAATTTCATACTGCTGATGTTTTCTCATATATGTGGTTTTTGTTTTGTGGGTTGGTTGTTTTTTTTTTTCTAATGTTACAGCCATATATACAAGGATGCTCTGGATGAGATGGACATCTGTTGCTGATTATGGGAAAACAAATGCCATGGTTGCCAAAGGATTAACAGAAAATTGACAAGTATGAACTTGGTTTCTTTGAAGTTGGTGGCTGAGCGCCTATTGTTTTGAGCTGGGCTGGCTTCTTTGCCATCTGCAGAAAGTTGGAGGTGAAAATGACTTTCAAATGAATGTGATCAAGTAGTAGTTTTGGGAATCTCTCCTTTAAACAATGTATCACAGTTAAAATTGTATCTTTTTATCTGAAGTATCTGCAGGTAAAGACAGGACTGCGAATTTTAAAAAATAAAATCAGTCTGTGTTTTGCAGGGGAAAAATTACTTGATTTAATTTCCTTCTGCATCTGTCCAGCAACATCATTTGCAAGTGCTTTGAACGTATTTCATCTAGAGCCTTCTTGTCAGGTTGGTTTTGTACATTTGTCCTTGTTTTCTTTATCTTGTACTGACCCCCGTGAGGGAATAGTTGATGAAAATGACTTTTTTTTCTTTTTCTTTTTTCTTCTTCAGTATATAATAAATCATCTTGCTCTTACCATTGTACAGCCTTAGTGTTTGGTATTGCTGCTGCTTGTGGTATGTCTGGACTATGCACGACTGAATTGATTTTTGCCTAGCCATTGAGTGTGACTACGTGAGTAATGTGTTTTAATACCCTGGTGAAGGCGTATAGTCCAGTGTAAAATTTGTTACTCTGGAGCGGGGTCGGTGTACTTTCAAATGCTACCGAAACCTAGCTGAATTTTCTCCCGCTGAGCTCTATTGGCTTCAGGAAGGGTTGGGAGTGCTCAGCATCTGACAGGATGGGAACCAGAAGGTACTGGAAGGGCTCTGTTTCCGGCTGCTTTCCCCTGGAGTAGACATCACAAGCTCTGGAACAGCCCCAGGCTAACCACGGACTGACTTTCAACTCTAAAAGGGTGGGGACAAGCTGAGCCTGATACATTTGCACATTTTTTTTGCCAGTGTGCTCTCTCCCTCTTTCATTACTTGAGGGCTCCCAGAAGAGCATATGCTTATGCAGCATAAAAGGCTTTCCAAACAGAAAGGACGTTGTGAACTGGAGTCTTGAAGCAGAAAGTCAGGGGTTTGCTGGCTTCAACTCGGGTAAGGGGGAAGCACTGTCCTTTCTTGGTGCTGCAGCCATGCCATGCTGTTGGTGCAGTGAGCTGTTGACCTCGACGACAGTATCCTGGTGGCACGCACGAGACAGTTTGGGGTGTGTGAGTGCCGTTGAGGCACAGCTCTGAGTGTATGAGCAACTGTGAACAGGGATGTGTCCTGGCCCTCCCCTGGCCTCTGTTACTCGAGGCATTGGGCCATTACAGGGAATAGTGCCACCATGGTGGAATTATCCCAATTTACTATTTTGCTGGGCTGAGCGCTGTCTCGGTGCTTCAGTGATGAGTTCTGCGCTAACAATGAAATGCAGGGGGCCTTGTGTGTTCTCATTTATAGCAAACAGGGTCGTAAAAACTTGTGAGTGCGGCTTAATGTGAAATCTTACCCAAAGCCTTCATTGCCTTATGCCCATGCAGACTGTGTTACTTCAGCCATCCAAGGAACCAGAGAGGAGTAAACCTCGACAGAGCAGCCTGTCCCCGGGATCGGATGTTAAAGCACTGCCTTTTTAATACTTACATGTCGTAATTGTGTTCCAAATGAATTCTATAGCAATTTGGTACAGCCAAACTATAGCGATATGCAGAGATACTTGGGCAACCTAATTCAGAGTCACAGGCATTTGTTAAATTAGGCAGCAAATAATACAAACAACAGAGAGAAATCTAAGACCAATTGTATGATTTGAAAGCATAAATAGCCCTCCTTGTGCCTCTCCAATTACCCTGGTGTCTAAGGATCTCACTTGACTGTCTTCCAACAATTACAGCTGAGGAAGTAAAATTTGGGAAAAAGTAAGTGATTTGCCCAGAAAGTCTATGGCTGAAAAGGAAGATTGAACCCAAGGCCTCGATATACCAGGCTGCTGACCCTGCCACATCTCCATTCAGCCTCCGTGTTCACAGGCTGATGGAAATGACTGTATTTTAAAAACAATTTGATTAATAATCATTGAATTTTCATTGTTTATATAACGGCTTTACAATGCATTAGGAAATGGACTTTAGCACGTGGTTTACAAATAATGCGACCTGGCAGAGAGATCTCTCAATATTGCCTCTTCCATTAAATCTCAGTGGAGAGGTGGAAAAACCAACAGTTTTTGGGAGGATTGTAGAGGGTACGTATTTGCAAAGTGCACGTTCTGGAGGCCCTTCTGTATTCATTTTTGTCCACTTCACGTGAATTCTCTCTATTCCTACTTCTAGTTCTCCTAAAGCATTTGGATTGAATGCTGCTTGTCTGTTTTGGAATAGTAATGAGCTGCTGCAATGGATAATACCTGGAATTCATTGGCCTAATCCTTCAGTGAATGACATGCTTTCAATTGGGCTTATTCCACTGGGCTTGCTTCACCTCTACCTGCATGAAACGAGCGCAGATCTATTTAAAGTCAGTGGAATTACACAAGTGTAAAGAGAGATAGGAAGATTATCCACTGTATATTATCTGAGACAAGAGAGTGTCTTTGGCAGGTGTTTGCTGTACATATAAAGATGTTAAAAAAAGTATTAATCTAAGGCTTGTTTCTCAGTATCAAGGTACAAAGAGGTACTGGGAATGAAAGAACAAGGGGTAGGGTTATGGGAAGAAACGAACACGGTTGCATGATAGACCAAATACACTGCATGTGGGGTGTCTCTCCTACCTGAAGAAGCCAGGCTATTTACTCACCTAAATGCAATGAGACCAATAGTGGGAAAAATGCTACATGAGCCTGTGTATTACCCTGGGTTTTACAAGAGGAAATGTATTTATGAAAAACCTGTGAAAAGTCGAGTGGCAAAATCCCTGCACACCAGAAGAGATGACGACGTATTGGTTAACACCTGATATTTCATGGAGTCTGTAATCGTTCGGACTTTAGGGGCAGGTAAACAGCAGCCGCATGATGCCAAAAATCTTTGATTGCAGCTGAATAAAGAGTTCAGGAGCTAACTGAGATCTCATTTACGGCAATGGCTCATTTTTGCTCTGTGTGAACTTGTACAGGCGGGTGTTGTTTCAGTGAAGAGTGGAAGCTCCTGTGCGAGGCAGGGCTGGCTGCAGCCGCCGTAGCCTCCAGGGATTTGTCCTTCTCCACTCTGACCTACCACGTCCGCGAGTGCATGTGAAGCAGCCCCTTTAAGGACTCTTCCTCCTTGGCATTATCCACTATTCATGAGAGAACATTTTCCAGTAACTCCTTATTGCAGCTACCTCTAATACTGTTTGCCGTATCTCAGCAGTAGCGTGTTGGGCTTAATTAGGAAATGGCCAAACTGCCAAATACATGGAACTCTTAGACAAGTGGCTTCTGTTTGTAAAAGCTGGTGAGCACCTGCTCCTCGTGTAACAGTGATACTCCGAGCATATTTTGATCGGCAGGTCCACGTTCAGACAAAGGAAAACAATGCAATTAATCTCCAGGGTACTGCATTTGTTTATGTCAGGTGGGATTATGGGCTGCTGTACGTGCTGCTGCTCTGTCTGGTAGCTGCCACCAAGGTACCCCGGCACGAGAGCTGGATCCTTCTCGTGCCTTCTCTTATGACTGGTCTCTGTCACTATGTCTTTGGGGGTCTGTTTTTGACTGGCCTGTCTTTGGTTCCCCTTGTCACACAGTCACAGAAATGTAATTAAGAGGACAGCTTTCGTAATGTTTATTTAACGACCTTGATTTAAAGTTTGTTTACTTGTGTGAAGTGCAGATTTTTATTATGCAAACCACAAGCAATTTCTAGTGACTGTTATTGAAAAGTACAAAGAAAAGTGGTAACAGAAGAATATAAATAAAAATAAGACAGATGTTTCAAGGTTGCAGTGACCCAGGCGCAGAAAACTGCGGAGGTAGAAATGGGAGGCAGCAGTGGAGAGCACTAGTCTGTCTTTTGCCGATCCCACAGACACGTGCTGGAGGTTCAGCTGCCATTTTTGCAATTACACACTTGAAATAACGTCTGATGAAATCCGAGCTAGACTGCTGACCGTTTGTATTGGCCTTCCCTTGGGGCTGATCTACTGCAGTCCCGGACAACAGGCAGGATGCAGAAAGCTCAGGGATGGTTACACGCGGCCAAACAGGGTGCACCTTCCCCTGTGCTCTCTTCCCACAAAGGCAAGATGTGGCAGGGCCGGGTTAAGCCCTTTCCTTAGGGTGGGCTCTGTGTTAGCCTGCTATCAGCACAGGAGACATGACAACAATTGTGAAAATGTAAGATGCAGCCACGTACCTGCAGCTTTGAAGGAAGCATCGGAGGTTGCGGGTGAGCGGAGCATGAAGAGAGGCACTAGAAGTTCAGGGTGGATGTGGACGCGTGGAGTGGCATCTCTCCTCTTAGCAGGTTCCTTGGGAGAGAGACAGTTACATCAGCCTGGAGTCCTTCCCTGCCTTGCCTAGTGTCTAATACGTGGGACAGATTTCTGAAGACACGTTGTTAATCTAGATTAGCATTGATCTCCACACAGCTTCTCACAGCTGCTGAGAAATGCAAGGATGGATGGCTCAGACTGCAGCTATATGTATATACCTGCTGGGAATATATTAGGACATAATAAGCTTCCAAGGGAGTTGTTCTTAATTTGGGTACAGACTATATATGCTAATTATATGGCAACAGCCTTGACAATTAGCATGCATACTTTTAACTTGCGTTGCTGATTGCAGTAACAAAGCCAGCGTTGCCTTCTCTTCTCACTGACTTCAAAGGCATTGTCTCGATTTAAGAAACGGTGTCCTAAAGCTGTTGTGAGAAAGTGACGCTGCATTACTGCGACTGTCAAGCTGCCCACTTAACAAACTGCATGGTAAACGGATGAGCAGCCAAGCTCTCTCTGAAACGGTTCACGAGAGCTTTGAGGTTACAAAATGCCAAGAAGCGTTTATTGTCAATGGCATGCAACAGAATATTCCCATGGCGAATGCAGCACAGGTCTGTGCTGTGTCGGGACCCAAAGATACACCTTGGATCCAGATTGCAGGCTGTAATACTTAAAAGAGAATATAATCTACACATCCCAGAGGGAAAAGTAGTAATCTGTGGAAGAAACAAGAATAGAAACAGAGAGGCAGAAAATCTGCAGTTCCCTTGGGGGATCCTGCCAGCCCTGCGACACAAGACTGGCATAGGTCATGGCTAACATTTAAAACCATTCGGCACCTTAATCTGCTTGGATGCTTTCATAAATCTCAGCAGACATTTTAAATTGCTGTAGCGTTTTTGTAAGTCTGATTGCAAGTCTTCTTTGAAAACAAGGCTTAAAAACCCAAGTGAGTTAGTCTTTTACAAAATTTAACCCTACAAGGAGAGACATTAGCATGAGGTTGAGTGACTGGAGTGGGTACAGTTGTAGCCTTTGAGCCTGGCTCGAGCTATCCAGGACAATTCCTTGCACCAAGCTGGGGCTACCTGAACTGCCTACGTCAGAATTAGAGAGTTCAATCTCCTGTCTCTGTTAGGGTGCAGCACTGGTTACCAGTCTGAAGCTACATGTTCCATAGAGAAACCCATCATCTCAGTGCTGCAGTGCCACAGTCAAATTATAAATATTGGAATGTCTTCCTGGGGACTGGTTGAGGTCGCCCTCTGCTCAGCAGGTGCTGCTGAAGATGATCTAGATTTCCTCCAGAAGGAAATGAAGCTGTGTCACATCACACAGGAGCATCACTTATGTTTGGCATTTGGGATAAAACTTAATGTTCTACAATTATAGTGTCGGATGGCTGGCAGCAATTTTGCCAGACAAATACCACGTGTCTTTCCCAGAAGGATTGAATCTTTAATATTGTTTTGATGCTGGAGGCTTTTCCAATTTCTGTTTATCAGAAATGACTTATCTATGTTGGAAGTGCTGCCTTTAACCCAATACAGCTGGTGCCACCTACGGCACTGTGGAAAAATCATGGCTGCAGTGTTTTGCTTCTCTGGAGTTGCTGTATGACAGAAGCAAACTGCCACCTTGCAGAAATTAGGCCTTTGGAGGGCTAAAAGTATGTTAGCTCTTCATCTGCTTTGTGTGCTTCGAGGCTATTTCCAAATAGTTTCACTTTCACACCCTTGAAGCATGGAAATCTGTCGCTGAGACTGCAGGGAAATGTTGGAAGTCAAGCGGTGCACACGGAAAACTCGTGGGAGGAAAAGCAAAAGAGGAGCTGGGAGATGTCAGGGCTGCACCGGTCCAGGACCAAGCTGAAGAGGGGCACATCCACCTACCTTCACTCCTCTTTTTTCTACCTTTACATTAGTATCTTTTTTAAACCTGAATCACCAACTGCATTGGACGTTCTTGCTATGAAGTTAAATTGGTGATGAAATGTAGTATCTTTGGGGGGCAACCTTGCTCATTTGCAGCACATGTACAAAACCAGGTGCCCCGAGTCCAGGCAGGCTCTATTATTTGGAAAAGATTTCCAGGTGCGCAGCTAGATGCTGGTTTTAATCAGCATCCTCATGCCCAGCCTTCCTTCGGAGCAGAGAATGGAGAGCTGCTGTTTGCTCCAGCTTCACCTATTCAAGCCACCACTTTTTGGCGAATCCGTGACATTTCTCTGGCTCGGGGGAATCTTGCCTGTCCTTCTGGGAAGGAGCAAGTGTGGGGTGGCAGGATTCATTGCTATTTTATGAGGATATAAATAATATGTAAGGTGTAACACAGGAGTGGTAAACCTGACTGTGCTGGATTCATGTAAATGCAGTGAAGCAATTGATCCTTCTTCTAAGGGCTTTTACTAGGAAGCTCAGGCATTTTTTTCTGATGTGTTTTATGGGGCAGAGAAGACAAGTGACGAATCATGCTGTGAGATCAGAAATCACCATCCTGAAATATTCTAACAAGTGTTTAATCATTGTTCCCTGGAGGAATGGCTGTAGTAACAGAAAAAAAAAATCAAAACCAATACAGAACTGAGACCAGTTTTGGAAGAAATGGGTCACAGTAATTCATAATTCCGAAATAACCCATATTAGTTGGTGTCCACCTCTCTGGGCTCCATATTTCCCACTTACCTGCTGGTCCAGCAGCTTTGCTAGCAGCTGGGATGTGCCTCTTGAGAAGCACCAACTGGCCTCACACCCGTTGCAGGTTCAGGCCATGGTTTCCTAATTGGCTACCATCTTGTAGACCCTTGGAAGACTACATGTTTCCATGTCTTTGAGCCTTCTGGAGGCAGAAGTCCCACCAGGCTTCAGCTGGCTTGAGGACCTGAAGTCCTGGCTGCAGCTGGAGGGATGGTTGCAGAGGTGGTCCTACCTTCTGGTGGCTCTCAAAGGAAGCCAGAGCTATCAAGATGCCGTTGTCCCTTGGAAGATGTGTGCGGGATGCCTGTCCCCACATCCATGCACCAGCATCCATCTGTCCTGACTGTCCTGCCTGCCTAAGGGAGCCAGCTCAGCCTCAGCTCAGGCGAGATTTCACATGCTGTGGTCACACCTCCTGATGGCACTGCAGACATACTTTTAGAAATCCCGAACAGTTCCCTCCTCAAACCCATATTTCAAGCTCTTATTTAATATTGCCCCATTTTCCGAGGTTTTAAGAAAGGTGGCAGTGCTTTATTGATATTGGTTTGTTGTTTTGAGGCAGGCGAAGTGGTGGTATTTTATTTTGATTTCAGCAGCACGCCCATTAGGATTTCCAAAGGTGGTAATATCCGCTGGAAACAGAAGAGGGCGGCTGATTTTTGAGAATCAAAGAGTGCATTGACTGTTTTTGAGAATGAAATAGCAGTCACTCAGATCTAGACGAAAGAGCTTTTTTTTTTTTTTTCTTTTCATGAATGAGTAAAAATAGCACAGCATTCCAGGGCCGGTGCTAGTGTAATTAGTGTAGAAAATAGCTGGACCCCCATCACCTTCCACAGAGTCCCTGGGCTTCGTCTGGCAAAATTAGATTCCTTGCAATTTTATTGCAATGTAATTAAAAAGTAACCAAGGGAATACAGAACTCGGTCTTCAGAGATGTTCAGCATCAGATAGAATAAAAAGCATTCAACAGCTCACTGGATTAATAGCCAGTTTCTTTGTTTACTTCCCAAACCGAAAAAAAAAAAAATTGCTGTGAATTGTCACCTGGTATGTATGGAAAAATACAGAAAAATCAGATTTAGTAAAATGTTATTCAGTCCTCTGAATGTATATTTTTTTAATTAAAAGCTGTTTTCAATTTGTATTTAACAACAAATGCATAAATTCCAAAGCAAAACATCCTTCTGGAGGGAAATATTTCCTGAAATCCAAAATAAGACACTTTGTGACTTCTTAACTTTTTAAGCTTCAATTTCCAACCAAAACAACTACACAAGTTTGACAGGAGTTTACCGTGAGGTCAAGTCCATCGAATCTTTATTTCCTGGCAAACATTTAGCTGAAAACCCTGCAGCTGTGCTGGCGAGCCCCCCGAGCCCTGATTTTAGCCACGGAGCAGCCGCCCTCGGGCAGCGGCACCAGCCTGCCCCCCTGCCTAAGCCTGTATACCTATTTTTCAATGTATGCAGTCTGCATATAGGCAGCGTAGCCTTGTAGCACAAGGCGGCCAGGTTTTGCACAAGAAATTTCCCATATCTTATTTGCCACGCCATGCCCATTCCCCATCCAAAACGAACAACCCCTCGTGCCAAGGTCCCCGTTGCTGGGGCCGTGCTGGGGCCATGGCTGGATCCGGAGCCAGGAACCTGAGTATATAATTAAAGCCAAAGCAATCATGCTGGTTCACATGGGAACACGTATCCTGGATAAGGTACTTAAATTTAATAAATCCCCATTCCCAGTGGGACTAAACTGCACCTGGGGGTGGTGGTGGGAGAAGGTGCCTGGGTGGTGCTGCCTGTGCTAGCAGAGCAAAGTGACAAGCACAGGAGATGGTGCAGTTACCTGCTGAAGTCAAGGAGGGCTAAATATCCATGTGGGATTTACACCTCCCGGTGCCTTCCTTGGTCCAGTCGGTAGGTAATTTGGAAAACTCAACAGTGACTCCTTCCAGTGCCTTCCCAGTGTCACTGTGCCTTTCTGGCTCTGAACACAAATGGGAAATTTTGTATTTGGCTTCAGTGAGGAGCGTGTGAAAAGCAATTGCCTTTTTCTTTTTTTTTTTTTTAAACAGCTCTGAGGCAGGAACAATTAGAGACCCTCTGCAATGAAACAGTACTGACTGAAAGGGTAACCCAAAAAGACTACGCTTCTGATGCAGAAAATAATGAGGCCTGCCCTAAACTTTTAATCAGGAGCTCAACTTTTATTTGCAGCTCCTGACAAGGATAGCATCCCTTAATAACGCTTCTGACAGTTCCAAACTCCTGAAATTAATATGAGAGCAACGAGAATTTAATGGAAGCGCTAATTACAGATGCTGGAATTATTCTGCTGCAATTCAAAACCTCTGATGTGGAGAAACTCTTAGCACGGATGGGCTGTCATCTAATTTCTGTGAAGTTTTGCTGTGAAAGGTGACCCTGGCTTTATGCACCTTCCTTCTGCAAGACGTGGGCATCCTTCCCTCCCACTGGCTTCCACACTTTGCAAAGAATTAGGATGCAAGCAATTAATTCCTCTTGCTCTGGAGACTGTACTACTCATACCCCTCATGCGTGCCATTCTCTCCGTTTCCCCTCTCATGATTAGTCATAATGTCCTGGACTGGCAGGCTTGGATCCAGGCTTTTTCCAAAAATGCTGACTGATTATGCAGGTGGATTAAACCCAGATGGCTGGAGCAGTTTGTACCTAGGTTGCCACCTTTGCAGCAGAAACAGCCGAACCGCAAATGAAACAGCTTTAGCTTCACTGTGTTTTCTAGCCTCATTTAATAGGAGAAACTGGTACCAACAGTTCAGCACTGCTTCACGTGGTTATTCAGGTATCGGTGGTGCAAGCAGTGGAGGTGGAGGCCGGGGAGCCTCCAGGAGACGTAAGAGAAGAGCGATTTGTGGGGAGGAGCCACCTCAGCCTTTAAACCCCCTGTGTGAGCATCCCAAAAATCACAGATCTTTTGAAAAGAGATTTAACATCAGTGGACCTACTCATGCTTTGGTCCAGACTGCCCTCCCTGCATATCCTGAAGATGTTCTATCTCTGTTTAACGCTCAGGAGATCAAGAATTGAGTTTGAGGCTTTAAAGGGAGAGACCTTTGATTTCGGACTCCTAGTTAGAGATCAGAGGAAGTCACAGGCCTTGGGGCCGGACGTGGATCTTCCCCAAAACGTGAACAACTTCTGATCTGTGCAACTTTTTTCCTGTCTTTCTCACAGACAGCTGTGAAACCTGAACCTTGATATTAGTTCCAACTGTTGAATGGCATTAGATGATTCATCTCTTCTATTAATACAAAAAGTAATACCGTTTTCTGCTTTGCACGTAATGCCTTTTGAGAAATAGATGAAGACATAAGGGACATCAAAGAATTATTTAATCTAAGCTTTTTTCTTCAGTCCTGTATTTTGTCGCTTTATTGAATGATTACACTCTGGTTCCTGCCCTTCCCCACTTACTCCGGAGATGGTACGCAAAGGCAGGAGCCATCTCGTCCTGCTTCAGTGCCGCTCTCGTAAGGGAGGGGTGTGCGTCTTTAATCAAAAAGTAATAAATGTCCCTTGGTATAATGGAGGGAAGAAAAGGAGGCGAAAACCAACAAGCTGGTTTCACTATGCTCTGTTAATAAGCCAAAGCCACTATCATAAAAATGCCAGTACAAGCACTGAAAATCGAAGTATAACCTCGATGATTCAGCTGAAAAAAACCCCCTTAAGCCAAAGAAGTGGCTTGGAGATTTTCCACCCTAGCTGGTCAATGTTCACAGAGTCATGTGCATAAATACAAATGTTCCAGGGAAACATTACAGTGAATCAATATGCTCCGTGGCAATAAAGATGGAGAAGTTTTTATTGTTGTGGTAATATTTGGCATGTGACATGGATTTTGCAGCTGAAAGTCGATGGCCAATTTTATGGATTTTTGAGCTCTTATTACAGTGTGAGGACCTTGATAGAGTGGAATTTGAACGCCACTTTCCTCCTTCCCTTCCCCTCTGCTATTAAGAAGGGGAGCAATAGATCAAAGATGAATTGAGAGAGGTAAAAACGAGAGTCAAGAGAGATCTTACAGCATTAAATTTTGGGGAAGGGTATCTGTAAACCCAATACTTAGTTCCAAATATCACTATAAAATAGTGTTCCCTCTACAGTTCCCTGAAATCACGGACCAAGTACTGACTGTGAATGCTCTCAGCCACACTTAAAGAGAACAAACTTCCCATGCCGTCAGAAGCACGTGCTGCAGACCCCTGCGTTGAACCTACCCACAGCAGGAGTGGTGATGGCCCTCGCCATGATCGGCAAACTTCTCTGCACGTTACATCCTCATCAACATGACAGCTGCCTCCAGCCCCGGATTACAAAACTGCTTTCCAAGGCAGAGACAGCACTCTTCCACCTCTCATCACCCCGCTCCTCTGAGGAAACCAGGGGCTCTGCCAAGCCAGTGGGGTTGGCCAGTGCTTGGGTTGAACTGCCCAAAGTCACGTCTCTGTGTCTGTACCTGGGTTCTGTGAATAAATACAGATTCATACTCTTTTCTTTTGGCTTGCTCCCCTCTTTCTTCTTTTTCCTACACCTGACAGTAGTTTCATGTCACGTGTTGAGTCCAAGTTCACCGGTCCGTGACCTTCTTTTCTGTTCTACTTGCACAGCACCTGCCAGGGTGGTCCCCATCACTGAAGGAGACGGGAGGAAAAGGGGACCCTGTGCTTTCACTTCATGGAAGCTCAGTCTTTTCATTTTTGTTTTGCTGGGTGTTGGGGAATTAAGTAGTACTATCAGAGTAGTATCAGAGAAGGGCTGACCCCAGCTCACACTAAAAGCTACTAGAAGTAGCTACTAGAAGAAGAAGAGTTTTTTACTAAAAGTAAAGAATTTTGGGTGCTGTGAGTGGGGGGAGAATGACATTTTATATAAGCGTCTTAAAAATGCCAGTTACCCATATAACTTAGTGGTAGGAGGCCTCCTAACAAATCTGTATTTGTTGTTTACTGGGGTTTGTAAGTGCTATTATAACAACGGTAAACTACACAGAAAGAAACGAGCTAACTTCCCAGGACTGTGAACAGAAAGTCCTTTCTCCTTTAGCAAAAGTTCTCACTGCTGTTACAGGTTTACCAAGAGGAAGCTGCATTTTTCTCAGCACATTATCATTGTGATTATTTCCCCAGCACTGACAGCACCCTCAGTGCTTTCTCATTATTTAGTAGACGTGCAAGAGCCTGGTCTGTCTCCGATTAAAGTCAATAACTATCTTCTTTAATTAACGTGCAAATTACGATCAGTCTCTTAACATTAGTATCAATTGGTGCTGCGCGGCCATGCTCCGTTGTTCCTTTGAATTCTTTGAGGTGAGTCGGGTCTGCAGAGGCTTGGCATGACCCTGAGTGGGAGCCAGACCCCAGGGGTCTGGGTTGCATCCGCTGATGGTCGTAGGCCCTCCAAAGTGCTGGAGGAGGAGGAGAAGGTGGCTCTCCGGAAACAACAGACCCAGCACAGCTGGTTTAATTGCGCTGTTCCAATCAACCAAATAACTTGAAAGTGTCAGAAACTTAATTGTATCCACAGAAAAGAGAGCCTTTCCTCCTTTTTCCTCTGTGCTGGACCGCCAAGGGCTGTGGTGACCTTGGCACGCAGTGAACTTTCACCAGGAGCTGGGCTGGGGCCCAGAAATTAAGACGTGCAGGTTTCTAAGGCCAATTAGAGCACATGGGAGTGAATGATAACTGGCTCGGATGCTGCAGCTTGGAAAGCTGGTGTGTAATAGCGCCGGGTTTACTCTGCTGCGAGCGCAGTACATCAAGGAATTGATGTAGATGTTGAGGAGGTACAAAGGGAGTTGCAGTGATTGATGTGTCATCATGACTCCTCCAAAGTACCCGACCAGTGGGACGTGGGACGGTGCAATGCAGGTACTGGGGACTGCAGCTTGTGTGTGCTGTGCAAGATTATTTATTCAGATTGGGATCAGAAGTATTTGCGGTACTTCAGTGAAAAAAAGAAGAAAAAAAAGGAAAGAAAGAATGTGCTTTAATGAAGTTAAAGCACAGAACAAACCTGGCTCCCTGCTGACTGTACCAAGGTTTCCTGAAATTTAGCTTATCAGCACATGGTGATATTTGCTAGCAAAACAGACTAAATGATCTAAACCAAAGCACACGGGGCTATTATAAACCTCCTATGCCTTAGAATAGAAAATTGCCTAGCACTGGCAGTTTTCTCATAACATCTCTGCCCAGCTGAATAGAGATTATCCTCTGGAAATGTCCGTTTTCATCTATGACAACTCAGGCTGCCACCTATTTTCCTCCATTTGCACTATTTAAACTCCTGCCATATTTTTTTAGACTATTGTGTTTCACAACCATGTGATAAATTAATTCTGTATATGGGAAACCAAGGCAGACTTGTGCTGTGCCCTGCGTCTCATAGGATTAATACGGGAACGAGGACTATTTCCACTTGGATCTCAGACCTTTATACTTTGCCCCCTCTCTCCCTTTGCCTTATCTGAGTCAACAGAAGAACCTCCTGACAAGGACAGCAGTTGTCCATGTGGAAAAGCGATGTTTTACTCTCTATTTTTTGTTTGTTTGGATGCAGTGAGCATCTGGAAGAAGCAGTGCAGCTCGTGCCACGCTGCCACAGGGTTTTCGAGGACTGCCAGCAGCTGATCCACAGAGGTAAGACAGGCAGCTCTGGACCAGAATGAAACTATTAACATTAATTTAAAGACAGAAGTATCTAAAGGGGATGGAGGGTGCCCGTACTGCTTCCGGAGAAGACTCTCACACTTACTTATTAACCTCTTTGCTGTACACTGAAGGACAAGCCCCAGCCATCCCAGCACTGTCCAGTGTGAAAACATCAGTAAATATTTACAGAACCAGGAGTTTTCCCGCAGGAATGGAGGACATCAGTTGCCACAAAATACTAGTACAGTGCCCAGGCATCACTTCACCTGGATGTCTAGCCAGGATTGTCTGTTGAAGCAGGAGATGGGCATACAAGGGCAGGAGGGGAGAACAGCACCACCACCCCCCATCTCCACTTCTCTGCCGCCTGCTTTATTCATTTACATCTCACAGATGGGTTTAATTTATCTCGATGCACCAGCTCAACAAAACTTCAGTTTCTTCTCTTAACTGCTGCGATAATCTCACCTCTGCTGCCTTTTGAAAATAGAAAAAGCCGTGCAGCCAGAACGGACCGTTTTGATGAGTATCTTCATGCTTTTTCAACTCTTTCTTTGCTTCATATCATAGAAAACTTTAGAACTTCACCTCAGCACCTGAAACGCTGATTCCAATTTACATTAATTTCAGACATCACAAAGTGATTCCCTAATAGCTGAGAACATTGTTAATGCTTCTTTTTTTGAGGTAAAAAATGAGGAAAAGGGTCTGAAAAAAATCCATATATATTGTACATAATAACAATTTGCAGTGAAGCAAATACCCTTAATGTCCCAGTGAAAGTTCTTGCAATAAAATATATACAGTTCCCTCTTTGGCTGTTAATTCTTATTTCACACTTTTTATCTGCTGAGCTTTTCAATTTTCTGAGCAAGATGAGAAAAATGAAATCTTGGTGTTCGGTGCTCAGGAGCAGGAGCAGTCTCATCAAAGAGAAGAGGGTTTCCTCCCTAACCTTGGGTAATTCACCCGCCTTTCGCAGGGAAGGTGTGGGAGAGAGGAAATCCTCACCCTGAATGGGGTTTTCCACTTACTTCGCAAGGTCTGGTGGAGAGTCTCCAGAGAAGAACTTCAAAGAGTGGTCACTTGAAAAGCCAAAATTGTGATACATACTCTGACAAAAAGGTCATAACTCTTTTTTTTTTTTTTAGCTTGGAAAACTGAAAAATGGCTTTGGTTAACAGCAATGTACTTATCCCCCTCGGAATGCGAGTGAAGATTAATCCTCAGTCACACTGGGAAAGACTTAGCTTTGAAATGACTGTTACAGTGATTTTGAATTAACATATCCAGCACACAGAGTGAGTTCTTTTCCTCTGAGTATGTCCACTCTGGGCACTTTTTACCAGAATTTAATTGACTGCCAATTAATGTAAAGTAGTCACACATTTTTAAGGCTAGTGTAGACACTTTCCCACATTAATCTGTAAACTGGCTGATAATTAATGTGATATATCTACCCTCACAAACCCCAGAGATAGTTTTACCTATCAGATATGAGGCACTTCTTACTAAAAAAATTGTATCTTTATTTAAAACAACTGAGAAGCAATGTTTAATTAGTTACATGCTATATATTGTAGACAACTGACTTCCATATAGACAGGGATGTGAGTGGTCTGAGTTGTATATCTAGCTTTGCTGTCAGGTTTGCAAATCGTCTCAGGAAATCATTTGCTCCTTTGTGCTTCTCTTCTGACCTTCTCCCTAACACCAACAAAAGAGAATGAGAAATGCTGTATCAAAGTAAAGTGAGTTGGGGGTTTTTTTGTTTGTTGGTTTTCTTTTGTTTTTCCAATACTGAGCTTGTGGGATTTTGTCTAGTCGAGGAAATCTCCAAAAATGAAGCAAACAATTTTTCTCCAAATATTTATTCAACCCAAAGTTACTTGTGATGTTCTTTTGGGGGGAAAAAAAAAAAAAAGAAGCAAGAAAGTAAACATTTTGAGAAGAGCCAGTCTTCTGCAAAGCACACTGCTGTTCTTGCCTGCATTTGGTTTGTGTGTCATCATTTGAAACTGGATGAAGCGAATATACAGGTGCTTTTGTGTTTACATGACATTTTCCATTTACTCTGTACACAGACACACGATAATGTCAGGCTCACTACAAGCAAAGACTCCGTTTGGTACTTTCACCATTTCTTCCCTTGTCTTGGAGAGACACCCGGCTGCCCACCCGTAGAAAAAGCATTATCTCACTGCACAATTGTTGTGCGTCTTCATATAGCGCAGCCCTTCACGAGGAGCCACGCTGCCTATGGTGGCACGTACAGCAGAATGAGCAGCTTCGAATAAGCGCCAGAAACACGCATTTCATGTCTTATCTCATTTCCGAGTCAGCACAGCCACCTGCTTGCAGCTGCCTAACGATGAAAACCATCCACTCTGCTAGATAATAACTATGGTTGAGCCAAGCTAGTCCTTGAAAGAGATAAAAAGGAGCTGGCAGAGCCTTCTGCTTTCTGCTGGTCTCCACCCCACCTCCCAAAGCGCCCGTGACTCATGCTTAGATCTTGAACAACAACAGACGTGTTGCCCAGCGCTGTTGTGACAGATGCTGCGGAAACCATTGGGGCCTCTTTTCTGTGCCTAATCAAAGCAAAATACTTAAGCAAGAGAGACCAAGTGGATTATTCTGCTCCCAGGACCCTTGTTGAATTCATTGCCTCAGGACTTGCACCAACCCTTCCAATGACTAGGTCTGCTGGGTCCACAAAGCCCCTCAAACTCTAAAAAATATCTCAATATCGGGGTGTTGCAGGCATGCTCAGCAGGGTCTGGTGGCCACAGGCTGGACTGGGCTGGCCAATCTTGATTCAGCCGTGCCAAATATATATTGGTCATACTGGGGGATAGCACAGCGTCTGGAGATGGTGCTGTGATACAGGCGACAGGGACATTCACAGACTTCCCCATCCCACAATTAACAGTAAAAAAAGCTGCCACCCTTCACTTGCAAAGACAAGCTTCAGCTTTGTGATTTCCCCTCATCCCCATCAAAGTCCCTCCAAATCTGTAGATACCCCTGTGGCTGAAGGAATAGAAATTCCTGCCAGGCTGATTGAAGAAAAGCCCCTATGCAAACATCAAAAGTGTCTTAAGGTCAGTAGGTGCCACAGCAAAATGAATTGAACTTTAGGGGGAAAAATGGCTTTTGTTTTTAGGACACGTGGATACTTTCTATTGATTTTTTTTTTCTTTATTCAGGATTTTGCAGTGAATCCATAAAGCAACTTTCGCTGCAATGTTCTTGGAAATAAATGGTCCACATATTATGCACATTCATTTAAACCCAGCAGCTCTATTCAAAAAGAATAGGAGCTGATTGAGTTAGCTTTCCATAATTGAAAAGGGGCTTGGCTGTACCAGTCTTTTTGCAAAGTCATTTATCTGCTTGAAAGTTGGATCATCAGCTGTAGTTAAACCTCATTTTGCTTTCAAGATGCTTGTTTTGTCTCTCCAGTCTAAGCTTTTCCTAAACTACCCTGAGCTTAACTTTTATCTTAAGCTTGCACAAACTTCAGTGAATTAAGTCAGAAGTAGGGATGAGCCCTGCTGCTACTCCAGTCTAACCACCACCTCAACCCCTGGCCCGTGGCAGCGGACGGTGGAGTAACCAGGGCAGCTCCTGGGAAATGGTCCTTGGTAAACAAGTGACACCAACGCAGAGTGTAAGCTATGGGGAACTCTGCTTTTTTAGTAGGGATGCTTATTTAACATTCAGTTGTGCTTCTTGAACCTACAGGCTTCCACATCCTATTGCCCTTTTTGGCTCCTGTCTAGACAGCTACACAAACTATGTGAAGAGGCAGAGTAGCTTTTGGACTTGTAAGCCCACTCTTTCCTTTTCCTATTGTATTCTTACAGAGAGTACGGCACCCCATCTGTCCCTGCCACTAGTCATCTCTATCTCCTCACTGAGTAATTTTTCTCCACCACCACAGGTTTTGGATGTTAGCTGCCCTACCGGCCACTTGCTTCTCTTTGATATTCTCACTCTCAGACAGAGGTTAATCCTGAGGAAAAAAAGCTCCCAAAGGGTCCTCTCTGCTTTCCGCCTCCTCGCGTGAGTCAGTGAGCGGTTCCTGTCAGCGTCAGCGGGGCTGGAAAGAGCGGGTCGGTGCTCGGGGCACATCCTCAAGCCCCCTGCAATGGTAACGGGGGGAGAATAAGACCATCAACGCCAGAGAGGGGTTGATGTCAGGAGAGCATCAGCTCTTCATTTTCAGTCACGTTAGCTTGGGCAGGCTCTGAGGGACGTGGCACACTGCTCCCCTCCTGCATTAGTCAGACCTGCCCCTTGGTGAGAGCAAAGCTCACTGAAAGCCCTGGGCTGAAACACCAGAGGAAGACTGGCGTGTCCCAAAAACGCAGCAGTCTGCAGGCACAGCTCAAACCATGGTCACACCAGCAGACAGTACCTCAGAGGTCAACGTCACCCACCCGAGCAAGGAGCTGAGATGTGCCGCCCTCAAAAGCTTGAGCGGCAACATCAAGTGAGGAATGAGAAAAAAGCAGCTGATAGAAGATCCTCAGCCCCAGTGAGTTATAGCAGTCCTTCAACTTTGAGTGAAGTTGATACCTGTGTTGGTGAAGCTGGTACCATGATATCGATGGATCAGGACAAACACAGCTGCTTTGCTGGTTGTCCCCTTACCCACAGAGAGGGCTGCAAAGCCTGGGTGGAAGGTGCAGGAGAGCCACCCATCCCACGGCAGCCACACTGGGTGCACGGGCTGTCCCCAGAGCTGCCGGGCGCTGGCGGAGGTCTGGAAGAGATGCTGGTGACATGGGTGTGCTGCCAGGCCCTGACCGCCTTCTCCCTGATTTGTAGCCTTAGGGGAGGAAAAGCATTCAGGAATCAATATTAGTGGATTTTAAATGAAGTCTTAAATTATCTCACCTTCAGTCATAGTGGATTTACTCCACAATGATTCCTACAAAAAATTTACTGGTTTTCAATGCAAAGAAATATGTGTTGAGTGCAGCATTATGTATCCCGCAGAAAAAAATATATGAAACAGTAACAGTTCCCTTTCCCATCCCCAAATCTATGTAAAGACTTCCAGTTTTATCTCACAGAGAGTTACTGGTGAAAATATAATGATGTAACATTATTTGTGGAATAAACCCCTCTGCATTACTGCTGCACATGTTGTAGATACAATAATGATATCATACATCAATGATGGTGAGGTTATAAATATAAAAATGCAGAATGACCTGCAAGTCATTTCTCCTCTTGGCAGTGGGACCAGGTGTCAATAGATTTAATTAATGTACAATTGCATATTAGTGTAATGCAAGTGATTATTTTTTTTTTATACTAGGAGAGAAACACCTGTGGTAGAAAACCAGCAATATAAATACTTCAGCATTTCAGCCACAGCTGCTCTGTGACTCTTGTATTGAATTCTAAGAGATAGTAAAACCCATAATCATTTCCCTCTTCTGCAGCTTGTAGCCAAAACATAATTATAATAAAACATGGAGCTCTGCAAAATGAAAGAGGTGAAATCATGACCCCTAGCACCATCCCCAAAGTGGGATGGGAACAGGGATGAGCTTGAGGGTAGAAGTACCTCCCATGGAGCTGAATGCCCCAAAAGGAATGGCACCTGGACCTTGGGGGAATAACGTTATACTCAGGCAGAAGGTCCATGGTGAGACCACAAAGCCCCAACCACTCACCAGAACTAGAACCAGATGTGCACAGACCCCAGGCCGGAGCTTAAATGCAGCAGCTGGGCCAGGAATGTGTGGGCGGGATCCCAGGTGAGGATGATTAGTCTGATTAAGGCCCATTGGTGCACTCAGGGTCCCACACTTTAAAAGCACCAGAGGTAGTAACAGTTCTTCTTTTGGAAGGTTTTAGCCTTGTCTGTGGCATATGCTTTTTATCCTGATTCCTGGGAGTGCTCCCAGGTATGTACCCTGCTATGGCAAGCTTAAGTGAGTTTACAGTCCTAGATGTGCATCATCTGCTGCTCTGAATGCTGCTGTGCTACGACTACAGTCTGAGAGGGGGCTGCTGGTGGAAAAGGTCTTCTGATAATGCTTCAAGAAAGACAGGAATTTCTTCAAAGGTTGTTGTACATATAGTCTATTGGTTTGGCTCGAGCAGCAATTGTTAAAGGCTCTAGATAAGGATGGTCCAGGCAGTTGGGCAGTCCAGAGATGCTCCTTGGAAAGTCAAGCCTGCTTGCTAATGAAGAAGGTTGTGTATGGGTCGCAACCCGTCTGTCTACTGCCTTTCATTAGGTGCATTTGGCTGTATCTATCTGTTATGAGGCAGATACGACCCTGGTAGAGTTGTGTGGGTGGACTGGCAGCTCTGGGTGTGTAAGTAGTAGCTCTTGTCTATGGATGACACCAGAGGTGTAGGTGAAGTTTGAAGAATGGGGAGGTGTAGGTGCATGGAGATGCTAATGAATGGCCAAGTTGCCCAAGAGAAAGTGTCTGTGACGTTGCCCTAGTGCTGGCCTCATCCTCTCTGCCTGCACATGAGTCTGGATGGTGTGAAAAGAGTCAGGTTTGCATTTGTAGAGCTATGAGCTCTTGCCAAAAATCTGGCTATGAACTGGGTCTTCTGGTCAGTACTGGGAGGCCATGGTAGCAGCAAACATGCTGTGGTGAATGCTGGGGTTGTGGGCAGCTTCTTGTGGCAAGTCGCTGGTTTCATCCTGCCTTGGCCAATTGCTCAGCCCTTGGGTATGCCCTCTTGTGCGCCCTCCCCCTTTTGTGAGGCAAAGGGCTCCCAACAGCCAATGTCAGAAACCTTCGGTTGTGAGCACAGTTATACCCCAGAGCGTTTTTCCTTAAAGAAGCTTTAAAAGAGTCAAACTATACCCTGATGCACATGTTTTATCTAGTAATTAAAGGCTCTTATCACACCAAGCTCTGGTTTAAAAATAGTTCACAATTCCCCCTGGGCTACAGGGGAAAAAAGTAATTTTAAAGCAACATAGGATAGAGAAGCTTATGCATTTCCTCTTCTGAAACCTGGGTGGAAACTCCTTTCTGAAGGAGGGAATCTGGAGAATCAAAGCCAGTGGGAGAAAGGGGAGTGGAAGAGATGATCCCATAATGAAATATTCGTCCCTTTAAAGCAAAAAATAAATCTACACTCATTTATTGTCCCAACTAGATAGGTGTGGAAAAACACCCCTAGTACAGAGAAATGTAGAAGAACCAGGGGATGAAGTTTCACCCTGGCTTGAAGTGAGTTCCTGTGAAGGGGGCAGGAAGGCTGGCAGTGCCACCAGGGCTTGTCCCCATTCCTCTGGGCTTAGTGGTGGTGTTTCTGGAGCTCTTTGCTACATGTGCCACTATCCTCCCTGGCTGCTGTTTTTTAGCAAAAAAAAGAGAAAAGCTGGTGTGCTGAATGAGGAAATGAAGGTGGCTTTTGCAAAAAGAGAAGCCTGCCTTCTACCTTCCTGTTCACAGCCCAGGGCATCCTCTGAGGGTTCTCTGAATGGTCTCTTGCCCAATGTCTGAAAATTATCAGCATATCTGTGGAGCGTCCATAATGCTCTGGTGAGAAGCCTGGTCCGAGAAGATAATCAAGGGAGAGAAATGGGCATTTATTTCTTTACTCTTCTATTCATTCAGGTTGACAATATAATAAGGGGAAGATCACCCCATGTGCTGGTGGTGTCAGGGTGATGCATGGCTGGGGTGGACCACGGGCGAGGAAGGAGTGCTCCTCCAGCCCCGGGTGAAGCTGCCTCCTCCCTGCTGTGCTGCAGGAGCCCATGACATGCTGCACACATCACCCAAATTACATGCACAGCTGTTCCAGCACCAATTAGTCATGTGATGTTTGAAACATCAAATATTCCTTCCCTGCTTATCAACACTGTAATTATGGCCTGTCAGGGTTTTATGGTCTTCTTAAAATAAACACACAAATGTTCGTTAACCCTTCAGGTTTCTGCTGCTGTGGGCTTTCATGGCAGCTTGTGGGGTAAGAGGAGACCACAGGGCTCCTGTTGTGGGGCAAAATGGGGGAGAAGGGCAGTGACTCGTGCAGGGTGTGTAGTGCCAAGGCCAGGATTACGGCCTAAGCTCTCAACTGTCTACTTAAAAGATTTTACAATATGTCACCTTTTTTAGTGTGTATGTGTTATGAATATACTAAAGCTACCTTGGCTATGGCAAAGTTTTGGAGCAACCTGGCCAGAATGGCTAGTTTTTTTGATAATGTCTTCTTCCTGTGAGGCGTGCTTTTACTGATAATCAAAATTTTACAGGAGATAACCACATTTTAAGGGAGTTTGTTTTCATTTTGTTTAGCAAAAGCCAGTTTGCTTTTGATCCATAGCCAAAGACCATCTTGCTTTCAGTTTACAAAAAGGGGGTGAAACACAAAAGTTTTAAGTATCTTTTTGAGAAAAAGAAAATTTCTACAGCTTCCCACAGGAAAATTTGGGGTTTGCTTTGTTTTCTCAGCTGCCTGCAGCTTGAGCCTGCGTTAGTGTTAGCTGATGTTGGGTGTAGAGCACTGGGCACACTGCAAAATCTTTTGCGTGGGCAGGGGCTGTGGAGGGTTTTCAGGCTTCATTTTGGTGGCCAGACCTGTGTGCGGGGCTGCAGCAGTCACAGCCCCACTCCTTGAGCTGTTACCCTGCTGTGACGGGAGCGGTGAGGCCAAGGAAGCCTCATGGTGCCTCGAGGTTGCAAGGGAGAGAGGTCAAGCTTTGCTGCAGTATGTGCAGCAAGTATGTGGCTTACCGCTGCTGCAGGCTGAATTTCTCAGATCCAAACGATCTGGGTCATCTCTCCCAGGACACCTCTTCTTTTTTGTGAGACAAGCTTGGCAAGCCTGTGCTCAAGAAAGACCCCTGGTGATGTTGGGTCAGGAGCAAGGGACACTGGCACAGCCTGCCCTGCTCCCACCTCGGGCGTTGCTGGGGTCTCTGGTTGCTCTTTGGGCTTTGAATTCCCTAAAGCTAAACTTACCCCAAAGAGCTGATTAAGTAAATGAGCAGAGAGAGGTTGTGGGAGAGGTCATGTACATACATTGCCTCTGAGTGACAGACCCAGCTCTGTTCTCACCTTCTCGGTGACCTTATTCTCTCTACTTTTCATGCCTCTACTGGCCTTGCTATGCAGCATTTTGTTTGGAAACTTGAAACTATATAGCGCACTGCAGTTAATAGTAATGACGTGCAAGCTTGGTTTTTTCATTATTCTCTATTGCTGCTTAATGACCTAAACAACTTGAACACTTTTGATAAGTTGGCTGAGGTGTATAGATTAAATTCTTGGAGCTTCTGCTGTGAAGTGATGAGCAATGATGCAGCTAATCTGCAGCTTTTGGGGCTTGGGACATGTGGCATGAATGCTGGGGACCAGGAACCCAGAAGTCCTGCTTTATGGGTGCAGTTCCAACATCTTCTGCAGCAAATGTCAATGTAAGCAGAGGAGAAAGGTGCTGAGACTGGCCTGGACTAGGAGAATCTCAGCTGTGTCCCAGCCCGCTTTTTATGGTGTCCCATAGGCATTTCATTACCCAATTTTATCTCAGCCTTGTGATTACTTATTTCTTGAAGGGTAGGTCTTGCTGCTGGCTTTCGTCTTGAATGGCAGCACTAATCCATCGCAACTGTGTAGGGACAGTTACCCAACGTGTGCTTTTGCATCCATTCTTTCAGACAAAAAAAAGCAGTAGTTTCGTTATTTTAAGAATGTATATTTTCAAACAACCCTTTTGCTTCGATCTATAATTTTGCTGTTAGAGGATGATGTTTTGAAACCTTGCTTTTCCTCCAGGAGTGGTGTTGCGTGTTGCCTTGCACTGGCTGTTGATCAGATCTGGAAGATGAGCTCTTGCACAGGTCCTGCTGTTGTGCTGGCCAGCTTGGCCAGGTGGAAACCTCCTTTGCTGATCCCTCACTGCCTGCTCTTCTTGGTGGCTCCCTGTCAGCCACACAGCAGATGCGAACAGAGCTGTGGTCCAGAGACTGAGGGGGGGATGCTCGCTGTAATGTGTCCCTGCTCTATTGCAAAAAACTTCTTCATGGAAAGGGTTGTCAAGCGTTGGAACAGGCTGCCCAGGGCAGTGGTGGCATTGCCATCCCTGGAGGTATTTAAGAGACAGGTAAATGTGGTGCTGAGGGGCATGGTTTAGGGGTGTTTTTGGCAGTGTCAGGTTGATGATTGGACTTGATGATCTTAGAGGTCTCTTCCAGCCTAAGTGATTCTGTGATTCTAGGTTCTACAAAAAAACCTGAGTTTTGTACGTGTCTGGTATTTCAAAGGCAATTCAGCGCAGCAGAATGGGTCCGTAGCTGTCCAGTTGCACCATGGGATGAGCTGGACATGACAGCCTGTACTTTGGAGACACAGCTTTTGGGAATATTTCAAAAAGACATGGGCAAATTGTGACTCCAAGGATGCAAGCTCAGCATCTGGCTTTGAAGCATCTGCTTCTGTAAGAAATGCATGTTAACAACTGACTGAAGGCAGTGTGCCTCAGTTTCCCCTCTCCTGCTGGCCACCTCAGCCCTGGTGTGCCCCAGGACAGGCTGGTCCATCCCCCGCCTCCTCACAGCACCCAGCTCCAGCCCTTGCCTGCTCCCTGGGATTCGTGAGCAGTTGAAACAGCCCATCTGAGCTTCAGCTTTCAAACCCAAAACATCACCCAGCCTCCCAGTGCTTTCCCCGCTGAGCTGTTATTGCTGCAGGCTTCGCTCCACGCCAAAAACAATTGCCCTTGACAAAGTGGAGTGCAAGTCCTTCAGGTCTACAAGTCTCCTGGGCCGAATACAGCAGGCGTTTCCCTGGTCTCCGCTGTGCTTTTGCTCTGCAATTCCGACATCCCCAGAGGCGGCGACTTTCCAAATTCTTCCCTTGTGCCTGATAGCAGAGTTGTGTGTGCTGGGGTGTTCAGAGCATGAAATACCTGCTCCGAGTGTAGTAGCCAGAGCCTGGAATTTATTGCTCCGTGTGACAGTCTGGCTTGTGGTTTCTCTCAACATGACAGCGCAGGTTAGTGTGAACACCACAGCTGGATGATGTCTTGCTTTGATACCAAAATAACATTTGATTTGTGTATATTAGAAAATAAGTGAAAGTGAGAAATATGTTACTTTGAATTGCAAACAGAATCCTAATCTGAAGAGGTTAAATGCCCTTTTTCGTATCTTTTAAGACAAAATGTTATTGATACTGTCACAATCCCCTTTGCAAATTCTGGGATAAGAAATACTATTATCTCTTAGAAAAATATTTTGCTGAAAAATCAGTTAACCTGCTTCTGCGAGTAACATCCCAGACAGCTGTAGAGAGCCTTTCAAGGGTTGCACATGAGGACGTGGGTGGTCCATGCCAAGGTGGAGGGTGCAATCCTCCCCCGGAGGAGGCAGAGGCCGGCAGCGCTGGGTCTCCCTGCCGTGCTCTGGCAGCGGCTGCTGCCACTTGCTCATTCTTTGGATGCAACTGGACCTTTCTCCGGGCCTGAGATATTATAACCCCATGACTTGACACAGGAAAACTCCCACTGCCAAATCCCTGCTTGGAGAGCTAAATTTGGACAGTAATTTTTTCGTAACCGTGTAAGAGCCATGTGAATATCAATATGCCGAAGCTTGGCTTCATCTAGCATGTGCACCACTCAACCTCTTCATGCTCAGTCACACCGTCCTTGCCAGTGCCCAGGGCAGAGGCGACGCACCGGCGGCTGCCCTGGGAGGTACCGGTGTGTCTCAGCTATGGACTGAGTTGCCTGACCTCAGTTCCGGATCTTCTTGCTCCCAAATTCCCAATCCAGCCTGGCAGAGCTGGAGCTTATAGCTGCTGGTGTGTGCTTGGGTACCCAAGGACAGTGAGGATGCTGTTATCGGTGCTTGGCCCTTACAAGGCATGGACAAACTCGCGCTGACTGCTGTTGGCAGGTACACAATTAACCTTGCTAATCAGCAGCTCTCCAAGGAAGGAACTGTACTGCTCCTGCAGGGAATTCATTTTTTACTTCAGGTTGATTGAGATTCATGTACTTCAATATTTCAGCATTCCCCTGCTCTGGCAGGAGGGAATTTTGCTCTGCTAGAGCAAAGCAGAATTGCTCTGTGGGAGCTGGTATCTCCCTGCAAACCTCATCTGGGCTGGGAGCTGCTGGAATGCTTGGTGCCAGATGAGGAAATATAGGTAAAGGAAAAGAAGGGGTCAAAAAGGGCTCAAATACAGGGAAAAGCGTCAAGTGAACTAAAGTAGCGGAGAGAAAAATAGGATTCAAAGCGGGATTTTGTGGAATGCTGGAGGCTGGCTCTGTTGTGCTGTCAGCTGGTCCCACAGGCCCCAGTCTAATGTGGGTCCTACCAACTCATGTGGCAATTTAAAACTCAAAGCTAAGCTGAGATGGAGAGCTTTAGGGTCTGTCCCAAAGACACAGAACAGGCTTGGGTGGCAGAGCAGGCTGGAAAAGCCTGGACTTCAGTTATTCACTGCCAAAAATTGCGTGTGAAGGGGTGGGTGCTGCCTGGTGAACCCCTTGGCAGGACCCAGCCCTGGGGTGCACCCACCAGCAGCAGGAGGGTGGTTGGATTTTGGCAGATGTTGTAGCAGGCTGTAAAAGCAAAACCTGGTTCAAACCATGGATGTGTTGAACTTGGAACTTCTCACTAATTTTTTCCAGGAAACACTCTGCAGAAGGAATGTTTTTAGCTGCATCATGCTTAACTGCAAACCCCTTCTGGATGACAAACCTCCAGTTTGCTGACTTGAGCCACCTTCCACAACTGAGAGTCCCCAAATTTGTGTGAGAAGGACGTTCCACTCATAAGCACAAGCATATGCATTTATAGGGTATATTATGCAAGGAAATGCACTATAATTTTTAAAGGCTGTCCTTGTGCCAGCCCATCTCATAAAAGACCATCTGAACGTGCAGGTGTGGTGTTCCACCTCTCTAGAGCACTGGACAAGGCATCACTGGAGCCCCCATTACTTTTTCTTGCCACCCGTAAGCACTGCAGGAACGCAGATGGAGAGGAGAGCAACTCTGTGTGCCGGTGCTTGCTCCTCCAGATTGGCTGTGGCCTGAGAGATGCTCTCTCTTTATTTAATAAAATCATCACTCTTTCTAAGGTATTTTTTCCCTAGCTGAATTTATCAGTTTGAACAGCTCAATTAAAAGGCCAGCAAAAAGTCCTTAAGGGTGCTGCTTTTCAACACTGATGAGGAGGTGAATGCTGTACAAACAGATTGCAGAGGTATGACAAATAGCACTGAAAAAAGACTCCCAAAATAAAAAGGAAAGGAAAAATTTCCCAGGCAAATATCTAGCTCTTCCCTATGTGTTACCCCAAGCAATCCTGGCATGATGACACAGCCCTGTGTACCCTGGATGTGCCCTTGGCTGATGGGTTAAAATTTCCTCCTTGTGGCTGGTGGATCATAGAGAGGTTTTGTTGTTGTACCCTGTGCAGTTCCCATCCTGCAGGGATTCAACCTGCAGTTCTGAAAAGCATTCAGAGATCCAACCAGCCCCATGCTCCAGGCTGCAGAGAGGTTTATTTTACTAGAAAATCAGCCATAGAGTTGCTTTTGGGGCTCATGCTTACTTTGGTAACTGTAAGGTAGCTTCAGCTGTGCATATGAGGGCTCAGCTGTACTCAGCACTGTAAAACCAGAGCAGATGATCTTCATGCCCAAAGAGCTCATGGTCTGCAGTGGGAGATCCCAGATGGACATCGCTGGACATGGTAAGCAAACAGCTGATACTGGTTAGCATGGCAGAAACAAAAACTTTAGGACAATTTTCTGGTTTACTGATATCTCCTATGAAAGGGAGCTCCTGGACTCCCATGGACTTTTGTTTGGTTTAGTCTTTTCAGTCTCCTGCTACCTTCTCTTTGCTACAGCCTCCTGAAACACAAAGCTAGCAGCAGGACTTGTACTTCTGAGGCATCCCAAATCCAGCTGCAATTATGCATAGCAGGTGAGGCTCAGGTCCAGTTTGAAACCCACAGTCAGGAGATGCATAGGAAAGTCTTGAACTGCTACACAGTCCCTGTCTTAGTATGCTGTTAGACTGTCTCCTTGTCCATAGAACCTTGTAATGTTGAGAAGGTGAATGTAATTTATTATTTTTGCAGTTCAAAAAGCTTAGTGTTTTGCAACTTGCATGTGCGTATTTGCTTCCTAAGAAACAGGAGATGCCACACAGTACAAATTTGTTATGCATTGAGATTGCATTAATTCTTTATATTTCGTATGCTGGAGATACCCTGGAGTCACTGAGCAGGAACTCTGCCAGATTCAAACCAAATTTAAAAAAAAAAAAGAAAAGTAGAGACACTGAAAATAAGGACCAGTGAGAAAGACAGTTACACTGTCTCCACTGTCTGTGAAGCCGTAGTCACCAGGGGGAAAAAAGTTTCAAAACAGTCCAGGTAAGTCAATTAGTTTTGCTTCATTTCTTCCTAATTGTTGCTTTTCCTTATCATGTTTCACCACATTTTGCTGGAACATAGTGATGCACACCATGGCTGCTGTTGGTTGTCAACTGATGGTAAATCCAGGTGGACACTCACGGCTTACTGGGGGGATTTTCTGGGAAGACTCCTTTGCAGGGGAGATTAGGACTTGGTCTATCTACGTGGCTGATGGTTGATTTTGACCAGTTCCAACATTTCCATGGGCACAAACATCATCATCTTTGGTGTATGGGCAAGCTCAGGATGAACTGAAGGAACATGGTCTCTGGTGGTTGTAAAGTCTCTGTGCCAATAGAGTTTTGTTTTATTTGGGGAATGGCCAGAGACAGGGGTTTTGGGGAAAGTCTGTTCACTGGTCTCATTCTCATCTGTCTGCTCTTTCTCGAAACAAGTCAGCAGACCGCTCTGGGGAGAGGTGAGGGGGAGTTGGTGTATGTGTGCTGCTAGAGTGGGGCTGGTGGAGGGGACCCCTGTGGCTGTGGGGTGCAGCGGGTGGTTTGGTGACATGCTGCTGGGCTGGCAGCAGCCATCCAGAGCCAAGGGGTAAATTCAACCCTAGTGCAGGGAGCTGATGGGGGCTTCTGTCCTGCAGCACTTCCCCTGTGCTGTGGAGCTACAAACTAAAGGTAAACTGGCCCTGCTTCCCAGGTGTCAGTAATGTCTGAAAACAATCAGTCTGCAGCTGTCAAAATGTTTGCTCCAGGTTGTTTGTGGCAGGGAGCTGAGCTGCTTGGGCAGTGCCCTGCTCAGAGCAGAGCCCGGTGGTTGCATTGCACCTGCCTGGCGGTTTCACAGACACTTGGCAGAGCTGAGCAGGAGAAGGATCTGCACGATTTTGAGGAAAGGAAGGTTCTCCATCAGCCTCCCCTAACTTAATCCTCACCACCCTCACAGGCATCACACCAGTGTCCTCTGAAGGACATCAGACATGTCTCCCTCTTCCATCCTTGCTCTGAGTGTATGGCACCTTGGCTGTGACCTTATTCTGGGTACCAGAGCCTCGTAGCTAACTTTGCATGATGCTCTGCCACAGAAAATAATTCAATCTGGGGGCCAGCTGGTGTCTGTCTCTGAGCTGGGTGGCTCGGCGGTTATGTGGCTATCTCTGGACGGAGCTGCTTTGTGCCCTGGAGAAGGAGCCAAACAGTTCAGCTGGCAGTGCAGAATTTGGCGGCTGTACAGTAAGGAACTGAGGGCGCACAATGAATGACAAGGGTTAAAAAAGATGTTGAAGAACGACTCATTAACTAAACATAATTTGTCTGGGGCAGGGCCAGGGGTCCTGTGGAAAATGGTCTGTCACTGTAAGCCTATATCGTAATGTGTATGTACAGGCAGTGCTGCATGGAGGCTATTCAGACAGCTCTATTTCTGGCATTTTAAGTTTTGCGCGCTTGCTTTTGCAACTTGAATAATGTTCTTTTAAGTGTAGAGTTTGGTTGGGTTTTTTTAGGACGTAATTATAATCTTGTTCTACATTATTGAACAGCGCTGGGGCAGGAGATTTTTATCCAAGGCTGGAAGTAATTGCTGGGCTAGCTTGTTAAACAGCTAAGGCGATGTGAGGGAAGGACAGAGGTGCGTATTTCCAGTTATACAGCAGAGAAGAGGACAAGCCTACCCATGGCTGTGCATGCACAGCCTCTGCAGTGGGCAGATGCTTTGTGAGCTCAGGGCAATGGTTATCACATTGCCATGTTCCAGGCAGTTCCTACAAATCACTGCACGTGGGGATAAAGATCATCACTGAGATACCTGCACCACAGAAGCAGAAGAAATGAAGTGGCTATTTGGGACTTAATGCAGCATGCCTGATGGCGTGCCCAGGGTGGACTGCCACCCTCCTGTCTAGCTCTTGGTGTGAGATGTGAGAGCTCTGAGGGTCATCTCAGGCATGAGGCAGCAGAGTTTGGGGGCTGGGGATGTGGTTCAGCCCAGCAGAAGCATTAGTGGCCACAGACTACATGAGGGCCCTGGATGCCCCTTCCCACTCTCTGCTTTGAGGACCCTTGAGTCATTTGTGGCAATGGGTCCACAGCAAGCTGCTGGTGGTGACGGCCAGCAACAAAGTCAAAGGGCTGGTGACACTAAAGCCTCCTTGCCCAAGCATCTGAATTTGGGTTAGTGCTGACCCAGTTTAAGTGGCTCTGATGATGGGAAGTAGATGGATTTTTGGCTTTACTTTTCCTGCTTTCTTGTGTATGTTGACCAGCATGGCCAAGTCCTTACCTGGAGAGGGGCCAGAAGGGGTGGGAGGGAACTCCAAAAGGTCATGCGGGAACAACAAATTTCCTAGATCATTAATTTGCTATTTGCAGCCAGAACGTTATTGGCTCGAGATGAAGGACTGCCAGAGACAGCAGCAGAAACCTGGGACTGCAGATATTTTCTCCTAAGGTGACTGCTCAGCAGCACAGAGCTAATGGCAGGACACTGGAAAATCAGAAACAGTGAGTGACTCCCAAATTCCTGCGCACAGGCTATGACCGCAGAGCCATGGGGGCTCAGGAGGGTTGGGGTATTGATACTCAAAGCTGCCCAGGATTCCCTCTGCCCCTGTGACATGAGCTGCAGGCCCTCAATCCTAGGTCCTGTCCCAGGATTAACCTTCTGGCAGGACATGTCCTGGTTTTGACATGAGAGGATCCAAATTCCCCCTAATGTGGGTTCTAATTTTCGCACTCCTTGTGGAAAGCCTCCTGGATAGCTCTGCCTGGTGTCCTCCATAGGATACTCTGAGTTACGAGTGGAAAACTGAGTGTGGTGGAGTATTAGCAGAAAATCAAGTTTTTAAACAAGGCTGGCCAAATTGTCCACTTGCAGTCAACTTCATCATAGTTTCTGACTCTTCTCCTGTTCATTTGACAAGACTTGTACTTGCAGCACTTGCTACCAGGCATTGGTGTCCTTTCCCCAATTCCCAGCCCAGTATTTCTGCTGACCTCCATGTGGGTTTTGCAGCATTTGCAGTCCCTCAACCGCTGCCCAGCTGGTGGGACCCAGGTCTGCTGGTTTATTGTGGTCCCTCTGGTGATCGCTGTGGGGAGTGTACCATGAGGGGACCTGAGCAGTTGGATATTCAGCCCCAAAGCAGCTGAATATCTCAGTGCTCAGTAATGCAGTGTGTCTTGAAGGTGGCTGATTCCATGTGACCTCTCTGTGCCATGAAGGAGGAGGTCTGTCTTCAACTTCTTGTCTTTGATAAATATAGGAGAAAAAAATCACCAGTGACTTCGGAGAAGGTGGACTCTTTGGGTCAGAGTTGTGCTGGAAGACTGGGAGACAGTAGAGTTGTGCTTCCATTGCAACTTGCTGTAATTTTCTTTTTTTGAGGTTTGCCTGACACAAAGTCTGACGTGGAGGTTGCTGGTAAGTTAATGAAGCTGTCCCAGACCTGGTATGAGCGAATGCAGTGGTGAGCACCTACAGAGAGCGCAGGTGTGGACAGCTTTGCTGCTGGAGAAAGTACTTGCTTTCCACATTGATTCACTCATTGGGCTGCTCTTGAATCCTGATTTGTTTGAAAGCAGTGGGAGTTTGGCTGCTGACCTCAATGGACCAAGGTCAGATGACCAGACTGGATGTTCTCTTTCTTGGAAATTTTTCTTCATTTTTTGTTTTTGATACTGAATACTCAAAACTTTTAGCATCTGGTCCAGTGGGACTGATAAGCAGGTGCTCCTTGGGAAGCAGAGATGTGTGAAGGGCTGTGTGTTGTGGCCATGAAATCAAATCCTGGGCGTTGCTTCCAAACAAGACACACCACCTGCACAAGAATTCCATGGCCTTGGTCTTGCCTTTGGGTGTACCTCCAGGGACAGGTCTGTCGGCAGGAGAGGCGGTGGTAGCTAGACCAGTGTCTCCTGGCTAGTCAGACTGCAACACCCAGGGCTGCTGTGTGGAGTGAGGCCCCTGAATGCCTCATGCCCTGGGAAACTCCCACGTGGAAGCAGATGATCCTCGTTTCTCCTGGACAAAGCAGAACATCTCATTCATGTTTGCTATTTGTCTTTTTCCGCGCGTGCTTTTCCACTTCTTCCTGGAGGCTGTTTAATAGAAACCCTTGGACTTTCCCATGGCAGTTTATGTGCTACAAAATGGCACACTCTGCGACAGATCTCCTGGCCTATGTTTTGCTGTTGGGTGGGAGATAATGTCTAATACTTGGAGGCTGAGACACAGCAACGCAGGGCCTGTGCAGGGCTGGGACCCAGCATGTGCCGGGGAAGAGAGTGAGTGGCCAGTGGTGGGAAATGTGCTGCTGCTGGTACTAACTTGCTTTTCCACCCATCTTTAAGTGTATAGTGAAGTGGTGCAGAGGAAGCAGTAACTAATTACAGCAGGACTCCCTCCGCGTTGGGTTTTGCAGACTTCTGCAGTTTTAGCAAACTCCCATTGTACTGTTCAGCTGTCTTGCTGTATTAATGGCTTTGAACTCTTGCTTGTAAGGGGAGTGATTAAGGTGTTGTGGTTTAGTCATCAGACTTTGCTTCCTACTTAATCTGTGATGAGTATAACAGAGCTTATGTGCGTGGTGATTAAAACTGTAAGTGCCTTCTATGTGGAAGGGTTTCAAAGTGCTCGTCTTTTTTGCCCACTTGATTTTTGGGTTTGGAGCTGCCTGGCAGCCTCTGGCACAACTGATCCTCTGCTTGTGATCTGGAGTTAAGTGTGCGGGTGGCTGGGTGTTAAATAGTGCTTTTATAATGTAATACAGAATAGTAACATGAGTTAGGCAAAAGAATAGCCAGGTTGGAGACTTTGAGAGAGATGATGATGAAACCTCCCACCTTCCTCATATACATTATCACATGATATAGTAGAAAATCTACCCTAGGAAACTTTTTCTTGAACATTTTCGCCTGAGTTGTGTAGGAAGTACATTTTCAATTCCACAACATTTCAGCTGTTTTTTTCCTATCCTGCGTACAGGATGAAAAATTAAAATCTTCAAAATCTTCTGCAAACTGAAAAACCTGAAAATAAAGTTGGGTCACTCAGTGGGATAGTGGCAGATCACTCCATTTGGGTTCAAATTTTGTTTGTGTATTTTTTCCAAACCAAATTAATCTAACTTTGGAAACCAAATGGTATATTAGAAATGGTATCTTTAAAAATGAAGCAGTTTGGGGTGAAATGAATGGCAAAACCAGTGTTTCAGCAGTCTTCTCATATTTTTCCCAGAAATGTATAAATGGAGGACACTCCTGGGATGAAAAAAGTGCCACAAATCCTTTTTGCAACCTATAGCAGGTGCTGATCCTGCTGTGCTGAGCCACAGGGGGTGAGCATATCTGGTGCCTTAAATCTGACCTGCCTGACTCCTCCTGGAGACATTTCTACTTCTCAGCTGTTTTTCTTGAACTTCCAAAGTAAACAAACCTTTTCTGTGTTTTGGATGAGAAAGCTTATTCCCTGTCTCTGCTCATCTGTTTAATGAGTCATTTGCTGCTCTTCTGCCTGGAAATGGCCATGCTTTAGTATTGCTGGACATACAGAGTTTGCAGAGCACTTTAGAATGAGCATCTCTTACCCTCTATATTACAATAAAATCACTAGGCAGTGAAATAAGCCAAATTTTCACCTGAATAAATGTAGCCTAGTTAAAAATATATACTCGCCACCTCCTTGTATGAAAATGGAGAACTATGAAAAGTAGACAGGCCTTTATGGAGGTTTCTCCTAATGTTAACACATTTTTTTTCAGCATTTGGAGAAATTTGATTCATTTAAAAAAGCCTGGTGTGAATTCACCTGGCAGTATTTCCAATTTTTTTTTCCCTAGATCGTTTCTGAAGGACAAAAAGGTCCTTTGTGTGAAATGAGGTTTGTTTTACACTCAGCAGCTGCAGGTCTGGGCTAAAAAATGGTTTGTTGGGGGACCAGCAGGTGGCTGGAGGCAGCATGGCTTTGCTGGGCAGCGTGTGAAGCAGCTACCCCTCCTGGTTCACTGCCATTTCTCAAAACATGTGAGAGGATGTAGCTCGGGACAGCCAGGGTTGTAATGGACCAAGTGTTGTGCTGGCCACGCTCATGGGGCTGAAAGGGCATGTTGAGTCCATCCACCCAGGTGTACCAGGCTCTGCCTGCAGAGTCCTCCCTAATTTGCAACAGCTCAAAAATTTGAATTAAATATCCTGACCCCTCCATCTTGGGGTCATCTTAAATATCCTGACCCCCTCCTATCCTGACCTCTCCATCTTGTGTGTGAAATTAAGCTATTTTGGTTTAAATTGCATGGAATACATGCACAAGAATGGCTCCCTGGAGCGGCAGCATCTTCTATAGGGATGGTTGTGCTATGGAGGGGACCTGAAAACCAGCAGCCGCTGCCCTGTGTGGGTAATGGATAAATGCTTCTTTCCTCCTTCCCCCTGTTTCCTAATTTAGTAGCTTTTATCATCTTTGAGGTAGGTGCTTTATTCATAGTAATGACCAGTGATGTTCTCTGATATGATCACCTGAGCCTGGCCAGGGCTGCTGGTGGTCACATCTGTTTGACGGATAATGCACTTTGCTCATGGGTGAGAAAAAAGGAAGGAAAAAAAGTGCCTGGATCAGCCTTAAAAAATAAAACATTCAAAATGTTTGCTGAACCGAGCAATTGATCATAGTTTTGTTTCATGTTGGAGGAACAATTATATTTATTTTTCAAGCTTGCTTAAAAAAACTAAGGTCACCCCCCTCCCCCGGCTTTTAGAAGGCAACATCAGTTGCCTGAAAAATGTGAAACGTCTTGTTTTCAAAACACTGAAACAAAATAATTTATATTTACCCCTGCTTTTCACTTTCTCCTGCACAACAAAAACAATTTGGCAAAGTTTGTATGCAGTTGGGAGATGTTTGGGTACACCACACACTGTGCTGGTTTCTTTCTGAAAAATCGAGTGCTGGGAAGGGACAAGTGTTCACTGGAGCAGAAAAATGAGGGTTTTTTCCCCCAAATCTTTGATAGATGATGAACAGTACAGCAGCTACTGGAGAGCTGATGCTACTGTTCTCAGATTTTGAGCCTACGCAAAAAGTGTTGTATTACTGCAGATATTGGTTCAATCCGCTTGAATGGCTGTACATATTTTAATCAGGGCATGACTGTATGAGAAGGGAAATTAGCTGACCAATTGTTAAGATGCTATTGTCCTGAAATCACCGTTCCCTCTAGAGGTTATACTTGTACAGTTGTCTTGCTGCAAGGTCACAACTTTCATGGTCAAACAGGTGCAGGAGTCTGCTTGGACCAGGCTTACACCAGCCAGTACTTTCTCAGCACCTTCTCCCATTTAACTCTTCTGTGGCTGGTGATGGAGATAAGGATGTGAAGCCAGCAGCATCCCCAACCTTGCCTTGGGATTTCATTGTCTTTTTGGCCCTCCAGTTTGAAATCACTGCATTTGCGTCTTCTCCAGATGTGGAGGCTTTTTTGTTTCCTGAGCCCCCTCTCCTTTCTGTATTCACCTCAAACTTGAAGCTGGTACTACAAACTTGAGTTGGGTACACTTGCACTCTGGGTACATTTTGTGAGATAGGGTGATGTCTCCTCAATGAGAAAAGCTAAACCAAAATAAGCTCTCTGTTGTCCTAGCTGGTGACATTTAGTAAGTCTGCTGCAAGATGCCAAGTTTCAGAGTATTACAGCAGGGATGTTCACACTTCAGCTTCGGATTTAGATGTTCCAGGATAGAAATAAGACCTGACATAAATAATCTAATTAAGAAAATAACAACTATTGAGGGGCCATGTGAATTTGGCACCTGAAATAGTTATGTATGCTTTAAATCCCATGAGGGTGCCTCTCACAGGCACATAATATATTTGACTAGTGTGCTGCTGTTTTCATATTGCACTTTTCTGTTTGGGGGGTTTACAGCGTTGGTTGCTCCCTGCTGTCCCGAACACCCAGCGGGGACATCAGGAGGTGAAATGCTTGTGCTGGGAAAAGTCAAAACTGGTCTCAGAAACATGACCTATTTGCCTGATCAATGAATTTCACTCATTCATTTGAGATGCCTACAGGAACATCGGGGGATAAAGGTGCTATTAAAATGGAAGTAGAGAAAGAAATAGCAGAGGTAATATCCCCTCTGAAACATAACCTCTCTTTGGGGCAGCAGGAGCTGTCAAAATCACATTTGCAATGCTAACGCTTCAGTAGGGGGTTAACTGTGCCTGTGATCAGACGGATAATTCCCTTTAAAATTATTGTTTTACCTCACTCCATCCAATTACTCAAGTTGTTTTGCTATCCCACAGATCTTTCTGTTAATGTCAACAAAATGATTATAGACTGCAACAGCGTCAAGATGTTTCATCCACGGGAGCGTTGGTGAAATGTTTATGGTGCAACATGTTGAAAGCAGCATTTTATGTGTAAATGTCAGGAACAATCAGCTTTCCTGTCACCAGAACCAAAACGCACAAATAGAGGTGCCGAAAATGTCACACACATGACCAAACAGCTACTTTATCACAGGTCACGAAAATCATCATGTAAATGACCACATCAGTGTCAGTAATGGTGTGGCAAAGCCATCAGAGCTCTTTGCTAGTGATGTTGTAGGCCATTTCTGATTTGTGAGTCACAATCGGTGGCATGGTCCTTCCTTTGGCATTCGTGACGGAGCTGATGGTGGGAAGATGGATTAAGGTCATCCATGAGGATGGCAACGCTGGTCAAGGATCAAACTTCTCTGCTGGAAGGGAAAGCAACTTTGTGAGGGATGAAGATGCACCTTGGGAGCCACTTGGGCTGTCTAGAAATGGGTCAAGATGCCTCCTTGACTGTGGCTCTGGTGGCCTCACATAGATACCTCCCTTCTTGACAAAACTTGCAGAATAATGTTTTGTAACAGCAATGAACAGTTGCATCCTGGAGCCTCTCGCATTATGGGCACCAGGCAAGGAGTCTCTGTGTGGTCATACGCAAGCTGCGGAGGGCTGGGGTCCCCATCTCTGTCCCCCCATCCATGCTGGCACCAGGAGTGTCGTGCTTTCTGCTGGTGGATGAGTAGTAGAATAGAGATTGCTGTCAGTCCACCAAAGACTTTGCAACTCTGGTCCCACTGATGCTGAAGGTGCCTAGACCTGCTGGTGATGGTTTCTGCAAATCCCACGGATTGACTAAAACCACATTTTTTGCAAATAAACCTTTATGAATTTCCTGTTGCATCAGCGCTCCTCCTTTCTCGGCAATAGGAGCTATGAAGAAAACTTTGATGAAACAAGCCAGATCTGAAGGCAGAAGATATTGAAATCTGGAAGATTTAATTTAATATTTTTATTATATATTTTTGGAGCCCTGATTATACCCCCGCCCTCCAGGAATTTATTTACCTAAGGAAAATTATATGAATGATTACAAGATTGCAGGTTCATTTTCACTGCTGAGAACTTTTTTTTTTTTTTTACAGCTCACGTTACACTTGCATGACTTGTAAAGTTTTGTAACATCTTGAAATTTTTAATGCTACATTGCAGAAAGGTACTTATATATAGATGAACTAGGCAGAATACTTGCTTTGCAGTCTTTTTGAGGGGGGAAAAAGTTAGTTTCTTGGTTTGAATAGGCCTGTAAATGGTTTCTTTGAGCTATTGGATAGTGAGTTCACAGGGTGCTCACAGGAGCTGCCTTGTGTTTGTCCTTCAGGCTGAGTGCAAAGGGAGAAACTGTAAGAGGAGTCTTTAAAACATAAGAAAGAATGCTTTCTACAGGGGAATAAAGATAAATTATGCAGAAATCGTGACTATAGTGTGCATGGAATTATACTGGCAAGATCCCCATGGTAAATATTTGACAGATAGGACAACATCTTAGTCATAGTCTCAGTTTTTCCAATAAATCATTGCACCTGGGCCATTTAAATCTTAATTCATGTCAGCCAGCACTGCATACTGAGTTAAGGTCAGGAGAGATTTCCAGATGTATTATGATGATTATACAACAATTCAGTTAATAGAGCCATAGAATTAGATGAGATTTTTGTCAATTCCGATGTCACAGCAACAGACACCTTTGACTGAAACAACATCATGAATATTGGAAAAGATCCTGCAGTGCTGCTCCTCCATGTTATGATATTATCCAAAGATGAAGGTTGAGTTCATACATGAGTTGCACTGTTCACTTTCCAGTTGGTAAAAACAAAGAAAAAACCCCCATAATCAAGTTCCAATACACAACTAGATATAATATAGCTTTTTCTTTTTATATATATCTGTATATATATTGAGTAAAAAAATCTAAAATAGTTGGAAGTAAAAAATGAAAAAATAGCTGATTGTGTTATTTTCTTCTTTACAGTGATATGGTAGCAAATACAAGACAAATGAGTAATAAACCTTTACACAAGGTGTTCTGGTCCCATCTCCATCAATAGGGCTCAGACTAGAATAGAAAATGGAACAACGTGACTTTTGTTTTTTGGCTACAGCTTCTGCAAGTGACAAAGATGATGTTGATAAGACAGAAAGAAATTATAGCACTAAATAAAACAAAACTCAAAAGTGTTTTCCAAAAGACCTTAAACACCATAGGGTAAAATTTACTTCTGAACTGGGTGAGCAAACACAAAGCATCACAAAGGCCTACTTAGGCTGAAAATACTGTATGCTCATCCTGGCCTGAAAATATGTCCCTTTTGTGCCATCTTACTGTAAAAGCCTCCTGTCAGTGCCTCTTCCCCTCCCTCACCTGCAGCCAATAATAAAAAAAGCAAAGCTACAGATCCATTGAATGGACCAAGCCAGTTGTGAGACCTCAGTGATGCGCAAGTGGTTGGCTGCCCTTTGCCCAGTGGTAAATTTTCCCCAGAATCCTTTACATTGAACATGTCAATTGATTAAGCTTGGCAAGTGGTCACACTGAGCCCTATTTTGGCTGTAGAAAAGAAAGAAGTACTAGTCTCAGCATAAAACAAGATCATATAGACGGTCAACACAAAACGGTATTTTTTTTTAGTTGTCTGCATAATAATAACATCATGTTTGCATATAGAACAGCCTTTGCATTATTGCTCTACTTATAAGAATATAGTAAGGAACTTATAACAGACTTGCACATTACAAACTTAAGGTTCTTTGGTGAAGAATGAGAAAACAGTATTTTAGCTGTAATTAAATCTCAGAGAAGTTTTCATTTTTATCTGCTGATCCTTTGGATTCTCTCACAGAGGAGGGAAAGGTATTGAGTCAGCTTTACCATCGCGACGATGGCGACCCCGCCAATCATCATGCAGGTGGGCCAGAAGAGGGAGTGGAACAGCACATTGGAGCTGTACAGTTTGGTTAATATCACATTCTTCTGAACACCTTCGGGGTCATAGAAGCAGGAGAAGCGTTGGTACTTTCTGAAGTTTTCCATCACGACATTCACCAGTGACATGGATTCCTCATAATTCTTGCCACACTTAGGTATGTATGAACACTGCGGAGAAATCGGAGGGAGAAGAATGCATCTCCAAACCAGATACAATGCCTGTTTTCAAGTTGCAAGCAGGAAAATCTCAAGACAATTATGCTTTTCATAATACGAGTGGAATGCTATTAAGCTAATAATAAATTTATCACAGACAAAACTCAATATTTTGCACATCTACAGAATTTCCCATTGGAGAACCTCCAAATGCTGTACAAACATTAAAGCTTTAATCTGCACAGCGGCCTCATGAGATAGGTGAATATATTATTATTGCTAATTTACACATGCAAAAACGGAACTGATGAAGTACCTCTTCATTTTAAGTGGCATGCATATGCTCACAGTTAGATGGGTAATTGACTCTCTGTAAATACAAATCTGGTAGTTCAGATTTCACTTGCATCAGATCAAAGTGATCCTAGCGGGCACAGGAGTTCACCCACAGAGGAGAGGCTGATGAGAGTCCTTTATACAAATTTTCCCTTGGGGGTAATGCCTTGATTAGGGACAAATAGTCTAGGAGAAAACATAGTTTTCCTACTGACAATCCAGAAGACTTTCATTCAACCTCTAGCTGAAGATCAGTCTGGCTACCAGGATGGCTCTGAGTCTTGTTTTTGCTCTTGACCCCAGCGTAAGTCCAACAGCTCCTTCTCTCTAAAGGTGCTGCTTGAATTTCAGTCTCAATCACAAAGAAAAGATTTGGTGTCAGCTCTTTCTAACACAGTTTCAACCTGGCATTCCCAAAGAATACTAAAACCAAGTACATTAAGAAACTAGCTTGTGGAGTCCATGCACTGAAGATATTCCATGGGACGTGTAGGATGGTGGCCCTGGTCTGTGCTGACAATTCCCTGCAAAGAGCTAGCGTGGGCTGCTGAGGTGGTGGGCAGACACACAAGGACTGAGGCCACATCTGGATTTTGACCTAGAGCAGAAATACCTGCATTTATTGTTGCTCCTGCTGCTGCTCTGGAAGAGGATTGATGGGAGCAGTGCAGGGCACCTCCCTCTCCTTTCCTCTAGACACTCATGACCCTCCAGACCTGAAGGTTTTCTACACCTGCCCAGGATTTTGATTAAATTCTCTGCATAGGCAAGAACTGCTTCAGAAGGGGTGGAAATCTGCTGCTTAACTTCTTATTGAACATGTGTGGAGGGCCCTAGCAGGTCACTGCTCCCTCCAGTTATAGGGTGATAGTGGGTCCCAGCATGCACAGGTCACCGCCTGTGCTCCTGAACCTGCTTGTCCTGGGTGAGCACCTAAAGTAACTCCAGATAATTTAATGAGAGAAATTGAGTTTTGCAAAGGAAAAAAGATGTTTTCATTACATTAATGTGACCTCATGGCTTTTGGTTATTCTTGTTTTAATGTGTATACTTTATAAATGTCCCGCAGTTCTTTTTCATGACTATGCTGTGACTTTTTTGTAGCGTACTGTGACAAATCTCTAGTCCTAATAATGATCAAGGGATTAACCTCGTAACAGGGTTTGATTGATTCATTGGCAAGTTTATTAGCACAGAATATGATTTGAAGCACGACAGAAAGATTGCCTGGTCGTAGCAGACTGGAGCATTAAGGGTAGAGCATGGCAGCACTGCCATTATGAATATTTCATAGAGCTCTAGAAATTAGAAATGGAAAATATCAGAGCAGTAATATCTCATCCATCTTCCTGCTGGTGCAGGTCTGCTGCCTCCAGGATATTCTTTGCACTTTGCCCAGCTTTGTCTTAAATGTCCAAAGCCACAAGCCCTCTTCCAGTGCCTATGACTCTTTAATAGATCATAATCTAATAAGTAGGGGAATTTCTCAGCGAAGCATACCTCATTATCTTTTACTAAATTATGTGCTATCACTGTTGTCGTAACAGCAGTATTTCCAGCTCAGATTTTTTTTTTCCTTGCAAGTTTGGTACTATACATTTTTGTTTCTTGAAATCTCAGCTGTTGCTATCCTGAGCAAGGAGTTTAAATGGGGACTTGGCCACTCTTGCCAAGTCCAGCCCTCCCCCCTTGACAGAAAACAACAGGCACATAAAAGCCCAAATGATGGCAGATTCCATGCCTCAAAGTCTGTGGAAATGTCCCAAGAGTGCAGTGGGGGAAGGTCTGACTTCCTGCAAGTCCAAGAACTTTCCAAACATTTTCAAAGGAGACCAGACGCTGAAGCAGAACTTGAGCTGTTGCTTCCTACACCTGACGGCACAGAGCCACCAGCCATGTTGGGCTGGTTGGGCTGCTCACGCCAAGAGGGTCCGGTAGCACAAAGCTGTGAAATGCAGCTGTGCAAGGGCAGCCGATTTACTTTACCTCTCAGCCAGACTCCTTGTGCTGAAACCATCTCTCTCTCCATGCTATGGTCTCCCATGTGCACTCCAAGGCTGATGCTCTTTACGCCTTTTGTTATCTGCCTCGTCCCAGTTCTCCTGAGCTCCTGGAGGCATCTTGCCCTCAGCTTTGAGGAGATCCTCAGCACAAGGACTATCTGTGTGCATTAAGGGGTGGTTGCGTGGTGCTCCTGGCCTCCATCCACACCTTGGATTCCCCAGTGAGATCCCAGGGATAGCACAGGGCCATCGAGCTGCTGTGCTGCATAGGTCATCGGCAAGCAAGTACGCAGACACATATAATGGGATGTTTTGAGTGTTTTCTTTGGCTTTATCTTCATTTAGTTTTCTCCAATGCCTGTCAGGGAATTTTATACCCACAATTGCTACGCTGTACCTGTGAATGTAGGCTACTAAATCTTTGCTGTTCTATTACACCTCTGCATTGTCAAACACTTGGAAATCTGCAAATCTGAAAGTAAACAATGTCTGACTCTCTACCTGAAGTGAGGATTCTGTGATACAATGTGAGAAAAGTGGTTCCTGTGTTGCAATCTGGTCACCAGAAGGACATACTAGACAGTTACAGAGAGAACTTATTACATTTCCAGCTCAGCTTTTCTAATTTAAAGGACTTTGGCCTGTATGAACCACCTCTGGACACATCTGCACTCTGATGACCTGCTTGGTGCAGAGTTGCTGAGGGACTTATCCAGTTAAGTTATGAATATTTCCAAGGGTGGAGATCACACAACACCTCTGGGAAAGCTGGAGGCAGTTTCATTTAAGACAACAAAGTTAGAGTGACAACCTTATTTTTGGAGAAGCCGTCAGTTCAGGCTGGGCAGTGAAACACTTGCCTCTCACCATATGTCCGTGGTTGGGATGTATGTCCCTGTCATGCTGAGCTTGGAAACTGGGACTGGAAACTTTGATAAGATGTGCTGTGACAATCTTTGTGAGAAAGTGGTCAGGATGTCAACTTACACCTCTTTTGGAGAGTGCAACAGGTTTGAACCGAGGGCTGATGGAGGAGCTTTGTGGCTGCGCTGGCCTGATATTGATTCCTGCAGACGGAATTCTCCACCCCCAGCCCAGAAATGAGTCTGCTGGGAACCGCAGCCAAACATCGCTGCTCGCCCCGCACCAGACAAAATCCTCCCAGGGTTATAAATACCTGAACCTTCAGCGGGAGATCATGAGATTCCCCATCGTTTTGGAGTCTCAGGCAGTTAGAGCTGGCGTAACGGTGATTCTGGTGATTAAAGCCTGCTTGTTATCTCACTTGCGGAGCGCAGGTATAAATCAGCAGCAGCTCCAATGACACGGAAAGAATCAAAATGATATAGTATGAGATCGAAACAGGGCCTCTGGAACTGCTTTAACTACCACAGCCCTTCCTCAGGGTGACAGCCTGGCTCTGTGGTGTGAGCGCGAGGGGACACCGGCTGATTTACCTCTCCCAGAGGCTGTTACAGCCTCTGACAGCTGCGAAAGGAAAATGTAGCTGTGAAAGCATTTAAGCCGCTATGGTTGTAGTATTGACAAGGGGCTGGGCTTGTCTTAAAAGCTAGAGATAAAGTATGCACAGTGAGAGCAATGAAAAGCCATGAAAAATCTCGTGCGCTTTTCTGGGAAAGACTCGAGCAGCTCGACTGGTATCCATTTACTTCCCACTGATTCCCGCTGGAGACTGGCAGCAGCACGCTGTAGAGCTCAATATAAATTGCACCTACTCCTTACCCGCACCTTGTGGGCCGACAGCTAGGTTAGACAGCAAGTCTCCTAGATTAATCATTATTGAAGATGAAAGTGCGTTTTGCTCCGTCCGCGCTAGCTGGCGGGGAGAGGAGAGAGACGGGCTCCAGCTGCTGCTCTGCGGGCGCGCGGTGCGCGGCGTGGTGGAGAGCTTGGCGAGGGGATGGTGACCTTTTGAAGGTCGCTGGTGTCAGCCTCGGAGGGTGAGCACTGCGCTCTGCAAAGTCCCCAGCAATGCCAGGGATTAGTCAGCCAGGAATGGCCTTTTTTCGTTTGTTTGCTTTGTTTGTTTGGTAAGGAGGAAGCTGGGGAACGCAGACCTGAGTTGGTGGACAGAGACAGCTAGCATCCAGCTGGAGCATCGCAAATCCAGCCGTGCTCTTCAGGGCTGCTCATCTCCAGCAAGGGGAGAGGGAGAGCCCGTCCAGGGAGATGAGATGGGTTGTACTGATCTGAGCTTGGAGTCTCTGCTCGTCCTGGCCAGGCACAAGAAGCCAGGTATTTTATAGACATTGCAAACTTCCATTCAAAACCGCGTTTGGATTCAGGTCACATAGCCGGCAGCATGTCAGGAAAACCTAGGAATCCTCCCGAGTGCAGAGCTTAACCTGTAAAACAACCTTGGGCTGGAGAAGTATTAACTGTGCCTACATTAAATTAAGAGGAGGTGGCATCTGGGAGAATCTCAAAGTCCATTTCGGCACGCAAAAATCATCAATAATAGAATGTGGAGATTTATGCTGAATCTCTTGACTCATTTGAATCCAGTGGAGCACAGAGACCGATCTGATCTGTTTTAATCAAACTGTGGCGTGAGCATCACTGGATTTTACTTCTGCCCCAGCAGAAAGCAGGGTCTGTCCTGCCACTGGCTTCACGAGCGGAGAGTGCCTCTTTTCCACAGTGACGCCGAACCAGGGGGGAAGATGGGTCATTCTTCTCCGTGTCACACTTCAGATCCAGAGGACGTGGTCTCTCAGCCACAGCAGCTAATTATCCAGCTGAATAACCAGCCCGGTGAAACCACTCCGTGCTTTGACTAATTTTAATATCGCTTCATCTTAATATGCAGAAGTAATTTGGTCTACTGAACTGCTGCCATAAATAGAAACACAATAGGTTACGTCGTCAGCAGCCTGAACTGGGGCTCTGCCGTTACGGGCTGCGCTGTGCCAAGCACCCCTAGTTTGGGGTTCGGTGACCTTGGATAACTAAGTAGTTAATGCAAATCTGATGCTTGCAAGTCTAATGACTTAGCTGTGTCCCGGCTCGTTGCAGCTCACAGCCTTAGGTACCCAGGCACTGCAGACATGAAGAAGGGAAGGTGGGAGAGGGACATTTCTGAGTCCGATCCTGCCTTGCCACGCGGGGGGGCAGACAGCCACCTGCGAGGAGGCGGTGGCTTGCCCGGCTGCGATGCACAGCACTGCGTCACCCGCACAGCTGCGGCTGCGGGCCGGCGAGGAGATGCCTTCTGTGCATCCGCCGCGCTCATTAGAGCCTCCAGACAGGGGCTGGCTCCATCCCACCTGGAGGGAGTTACGCGGGATTTTGTACTTGCTGAAGCAGAGAGAGGAATTCTTCTGCAGATTTGTTGAAAACAATTTTTTTGGTGCAGCGTCTGGAGTTAGGGAAGTTGTGCAAGCGAAAGACGGGCTGACTCCTTAGTTTACACATGCCCCAAAGCCAGGCCTTTAATTTTTATGTTGCTGCTTTTATCTTGACGGTCCCTGCTCCGCCAACTTTCAGTATCTTTGCACCATCGGCAGGGGTAAGTGCTGTGCCTTGACCCCAGCGGCACATCTGACCTTAGTGGGGATGCTCAGGGCGCAGAGTTTGTCACCAGGGATCGACGGAGACATGACTGCTGTTGGACACGGGGCTCTCATCTCTCCCCGCAGTAATAAGGCCATTTCTATTCCCACTGCCGCGATGCTCCGTGCACATCGCTGCAGTTGTTCACTGTCACGCAGAGCTGTACCTGTGTGGGAAGTGACTTGTCCACAGCTCCACGAGCACATCAGTGTGACAAGAGCTCAGCTCTAGCCGGTGCCTGTAAAGCACGGCTTGCACTGGCGAAGGATGAAGGAGGCTCCTGCCCCCGGGGCCACCATCCCGTGCGGGATGAGCTGCACTCCCTGAACAGGATGGAGGTAGAAAACTGCCCCCTCCAGCGACGTGAGCTCAGTTCGTGCGCTGATTTCTGCGCTCTCTGCTCTGTGTTTACCAGGGAAGCAGGAGCTGGAAGCCTTATATTGCTTTAAAGTGAGGAATGGGTATAAGGTGAGCAGCCCTCCAGAAACCCATTTAGGAAGAAATTTTATTCCGCGCTCCTACCTCAGAATTAATTTTCATTGTTTCCTCGGTGTGGTAGAGCAGAAGCTTCTGGCCAGAAGAGGTGAGATTAACATACACCTGGAGGCAGGGATACTGAGAGATTTTCCAGCAGTCAGGACCACAGCTAAATGAGCAGTTGAAGGTTTCTGTGATGGATGCATTGAGAAGCGAGCACTGAGCCTCTTCTGTCCAGACACTAAGTCGGAAAAAAAGAGACGTTAGAGCATGGCAAGAATGGGCAATAAGCACGAACCGCAGCTCAGGCTTTCCATCAGGGATGTACCAGGGGGCATCTTGTAGGAGATGGTACACATTGCAGGGCTTCGAGCAAAGGCTGGGCTTTCTCATGTTGCACATCACAGACAGTGCGTTGTTCTGTAGTACCCAAAGTTTGTGATTTGGGCACAAAAATGCCCAATTCACTTATGTCTATGTATAAATGAAGAAGGAACTGGAACTTTTAGTCTGGAGAAGGTATATTTGAGACCAAAGGGAAACAGCAGAGATATCAAAGAAAACTGAGCAGCCTGCCCTGGGGGGAGCACAACGCATGTGATGTTGCATGATGGGACACCCTGGACCAAGACTTGATGGTTAACCTCAAAGTCCAGTTCAATTTGAAGTGAAGGCTGGAAGGATAACTTTAAATTACTGTGGTGGATATATTTATATGCATGAAGACACAGGAACACACAAGTGGTACCGCATGCAGCTCCACCGGTGGAAAAGCTTTTTCTAGGGGCAGCTTGCTCGGTTTTCTGTAAGTTAAGTCAGCAGTTGTAATCATTCTGGAGGATTTCAGCTTATCTCCAGTCCACCAGAGGCTCAAACTGGAATGATGGAGCTTGGGTGTGCACTGGCAATGTTCACTTGGGTTTCTCGCCTGTATTTAAACATCTAAGGCTGTATTTTCCTTAGGGACCAGAGCAGTGGGAAGGGAATGGTGAGGACTCTGTGCGAGGCCCTTCATGGCCAGGGCTCAGCCCCTTGGCTCACACCTGGCACAGCTGTCCTGCCCCTCGTGGTGAACGGGCTGAGGGTCTAGTTGCCCCTTGCCAAACTTACCAAAGGCTTTACACAGTAATTGATATCAAAGATTTCTGATTAATTCTCTTGGCATTCTACTTTGGCAGTAATTCTGCTTGTATATTCCATTTTACATTTATATTAAATTATGCTATGATTTCTGGGGGGAAATCAAGAGAAAGGATTTTTTTTTTTCCCCCCTCCCAGGCAGTATTTTGTTGGAGGGGTATTGCTGTCTGTAAAGGAGAATAACCCCTAAGGAGATGTGGCTGTGCGAAGAGAAGTGAAAGCAAAGACTCCCGGGTTGTCTTCTTTGCCTCACTTTCACCTTTCTGCTTACTGTTTTATTCATGTACAGGGGTAATAAAGTAACACCTACCTACCACAGACTTGTGAAGATGGAATATTTAATACTTTGTAGGTTCTTCGATATCTTTGGGCAATTTTTCACATAGTTTGTAATATAAATGCTCTCTTTCCACATGAGCAAGTTTGACCCTGCGACTGACCCCAATATTGCTGAAAGGTCTGTGAGAGCAATTTGGAAAAGCAAATGCTCTTGTATACTTAACAGGTCTTGATCTCTGTTTTCAAAATCTCAACTTTGCCTGGATTTAAAAAGGGACAAATACCTTTATTGCACAAATAAAATGCTGCAAATCGGTACAGTTTATCCTAAGGCATCGCTACTTTTTTCCTTATTGTTGCAAGGTCAATAAGAAATATTTTCCTGTAGGTGCACCAATATAATTGAGGGTGTTCATACCAGTTAACTGTAGGCACTTAGTGTATATGCCTAAAGAAGACACCTGTTATGGACAAGCCGAAATGTGCCAAGTATTGCCTGCTGCTCAGAGTGGTTTTGGACGTGACAGACTCATGTTTTGATCCCCAATTACACATTTTTCATTTCCTAACTCCACTGATCAGGGCAGAAAAAACATTGTTGACAGTCTTATTACAGTCTGGGCTGGATTTTAAATAGTGGTGGTACTTGAAAACAGATTTCAAACGTTGCTAATGAATCACAGGCCAAACTTTCTGCTCTGTGGCAGAGAAGGAAGCCAGAGAAGGCCTCAGAAAAATTAAGTGCAGTGCAGTAATGATGAAAGATGATCTTTCACTTTCAGCAAATTACTGTATTTCAAGAGGATTTCACTTGTTAAAATGAAAGTAATAACATACGTGGAAAACTACGTGCTACAAAGCAGTTTGATTTCTTTCCCAAATTAATTCTCCATTCTTCATTTGAAAGCGTGCTCTTTCTCGAGGCTGCTAAGTATTTTTGTGGTTTTCTCCTGATTTTGGGCTTTGCAGCAACAGCCCTGGAGAGGCTTCCAGGGTTCAACAGACTTGGGACCAGCTGATATGGATATAACTGTGCCAAGTCTAAAGCCTATGGATCAAGATTTTGTCAAAAAGGGATCTAATCCTTCCTTTGCTCATGCCAGTATTACTCAACTCGCTTTCACTGTAGCTGTGCATAATTTATACTGGGGTCTGGAAGTGGAGCATCAGGTCTGTGTTGAACAAAGGAAAAATTCTAAAACTTTAATAAAAAGAGCCAAAAGAATAAGCCATGAGAAGTCTGCTGGAGCAGAGAATGCAAGATCAGGGTAACCATCATGAAATTACCTTTGCATGTAAGACCGCAGCAGGGTGATTCCCAGGAGAAAGTACATCATGATAGAGCACACCATCATGGCCAGCCCGAGGAGTATGGCCCGGTCTTCTCCGGCTTTTAGCGCTGTGACTGTTTTCCTTTTGTCCAGTAGGTCGTGATCCCTGATTTTTTGGTAAATATTTCTGAGGTTGAAAATAATACATTCTTATGTGAAGTTCATATTTAATCAATGAACCCTCTACTGGGTGGGTAGTTCCACCTCCATACCCATCTCATGAGAGAGAAAGGCTTAAGGGTCCTCAGGTGTCCTTTTTCATTGGATTCACTCTGACCTGTTGGAAACTTATTCATCTCCAAAATAAATTACAGCCATTTCTGAAAAGGTAAAAACCTCTTATAGCAAGTATAAAGATTAGACCCTTGTGCCAGCTCAGTAAATCCTTCTTTGGTACAGCTTCATTGACGCAGTTGAATTATACCATAGGTGAATTTGACCTGTCAATGTCAACTTAGGCCACTAGAAGGTCTTTAGGTATATGAGGTGTCTTTTCTTCAGTTGAATATGGTAACAGGTCTTATGTTACCATATGCAGAAAATCACCTGAAGAAAGTCGTCATTAAAATTATCCGAAAGGACCATGTTCTTTTTTGATTCCCAACAGGCTAGTGGCTTGGGTAATTTTCCACCCTGACTGTGACTCAAAGCTCGTGAAATACTATGGGGATTTTGCAATTGATTTCTGTGGGTTTTTTGATTGGGAGCTTATTTACTTTATTTATAAAACAGCTTTCTGGAAGCCCAGTTACTCGTTACAGTGAAAACCCTCGCAGAAAATTATCCACCAAAGCTATTTGTTCTGCGATTAAAAAAAAAGATGATACAACAAACCATCCCCCCTTCAGCAGAGAGTCCTTTGCATTTTCTAACCATAAGTCCTTCTTTCATCTCCAAGCCTTTGATGATTCAATGGGTCATGAGGACACAATGGTGAAGAAGGAAATATTTGAGTACATTTCAAACACACTCAAACTTTGTGGGTTTAAAATGTACTTACAGACCTGAGGCTGGTCAAAATCTCCTGTGTTTTCTGTTACGGTTCTTTTGAAACATCCAGGCAGCACCCGAAGCATGTGAACCGCACACCTCTGAGCCCTGGCACCACCATAACATGGACATAGTAGTACACGTGGAAGAAGTTCCTCTTCTACTGTCTGCAAAATGGCAGGTGAGCAACATCAACATCACTTTGGGCTCTAGCAAACCCACCACTCATTTAAGCTGAAACCACCAAGTTTCACTCAACCTTGGAAAAAAGCACTGTGTGTCAGACCAACCAGATAACTTACATTCACCAACAGGAACAAAGAAATAGAGTTAAGACAGGTGTAAAATCATACATAAACACAGTAGAAACAAGAAAATAGGTTTAATCATAAACTCCCTGAAACTGGAATTGAATTTGTATTTAGATGGTGAGTCATAGCCAGGAAAAGCACGTATGGCGTGGGATTTTATAGCACAAATTTTGCTTAGATGGTACTGCGGTCGATAGTCTCCTGTACCTAAGACCCCTTGAGGTTTCTTCATCCAACTGTAATTCACATCTTTAGATGTCTATGGTTTCTCTTCAAAACCATCTTTTAAAGCTTGCCAGTGTTTTCCTAGTTGGAAATGAAATGGTAATTCATCCTGTCAAATTTTTCTCTGGCATTGAGGAGAAAAAATACATTGTGAACTGGCAGATGCAATTGTCTTCAAAGAAGTAATGTAGAGTAATAATCTAATATTACTTTTCTATTATTATTTATCAAAGTGTATTTAACTCTCAGAGCTGCTATTAGGATTTGCATTGCACCCAAATGGAGGAAGGCAGGAAGGCAGAGATTGTCATGCAGTTCCAGCACATTAACCAATCACACAGCATAACTTATGTCAGCGTGTAGACATAAAACAGAGACAGTGCAATCGCTCACTAATGTCACCAGAACAGCCAGGACATAAAAGGGATACAAATGGACAATTTAAAAACAAATAGCTAATTGAGAATGGTTACAAATACTTCCCATGTGGCCTTGAGCCAAGAACTGTGCAATGAGAGGTAAAAGAGAATAGACTGAGGGGTATGTTGTAGAAATGATCTATCTGGCCAGTGACTGGCAAAGGGGATGGTGTGCAGTGACCGCCTGCCAGGCAGATCTCCCACGCTCGCCTGCCACAGTAAATAAAGCTAAATAAAGCTCTGCCTTGGGGGTCATGCTCGGAGCAGTCGTTTGGTTGCTCTTTTGCAAATATTTGTTAGTCAAGGCCCTAAATGACAGGAGAGTGGTAGCCCGGTGCACCTCACTGAGGGCTTTTGTCCCCTGAAGCCCTGCCAGGAGTCAGTCTGGTGACACACGCCGAGGCGTGCGGTGGCGTGGCACGTGCCAGCGCGTGATGCACCGGTCCTGATGCAGCCCAGGAGACACGCTGAGTAACCGTCCCTCCTCCTCCTCCTCCCCACTTGCGCCTGCACTGGGAAGGTGCCAGTTTGCTCAGTATGACACTGGGAACATCTGCTGTTACCAGACTTCACATTTATGCCCCCGAGAGCCCTGGTTTTGGGGGACTTGGTACGTTGTGCAAAATATTTTGCTACTAACAGAGCAGCCTCAGCATCTCCTTAAGCTGGAGCAGCAGCAGTGGTCTGCACACGCATGTGTGCAGCTCCGTGGGGGTGATTTTGTGTACGTGTGAACTTTTGGCGCAGCCCAGGGACCTCTTTCTGCTCGGTGAGCTGGAAGAGCACCGTGCTTAGCCGGCTGATTTTGGATCCCAGGGCTGCACAGCCTCAATTAGCTGACTGCTGCGGTGTGTTTAAGTACAGATCAGTGCATCCCAGACACTACTTATCTAGGTGACTCCATCTAATACTTGTGATTACCTGGGATAACTCCCCAAATATGACACCGAGGGGGGCTGTTTGTTTTTAAAGAGGTCCAAGCTGTCAGAACACGGGGTCTCTCTGCCCTCTTCAAAGACATTTAAAAGAAGCAAGCCTCCAAGGACTAAAGGTCCTTGCCCTCCAGATCATTTCCAAACTGAAGTTCTGCCCTGCTAAATCTCCGCGTCCCTTTTGCCAAATTGCTCAGAGGATATGGGTTGGCTGCTCTCCCCAGGGTCAGCTGCCAGAGAGGAAATCTCGGCCGTGACTGCCTGCTGGGGACAGAGCAGAGATTTCCCCTGCCACATCTCTCTGCCCAGCAGCAGTGCGGGGTCCCTCTGCAATGTGCACAGCAGCTCCTCACGTGATCTCCAGAGGAAGGCTTAGGGACGACCTGTGTGATGAAATTAGGCAGCCCAGGTTACGTTAGTCAGCCTGAACATGGAGAATTACAGTGCCAGTTTACGCCTACTCTCCTTAATAAGAAATTCTCCACCTTCTGTAGCGTTGCTAATATCTGCTCCAGCCAAGAACTTTCTTTGCTGTCATGAGGGACATGGTCTTTTAGCACTTGGTTATGCGAAGGGCAAGGTGTGCTACGTGCATCCTATATGCTCTGTGTTCAGCTGGTGCAGGACTGTGGAGCAGCTTCGAGGATATGATGAATTTATTGGCATGTATACAGGAATGGTTTGGTATGCTAAGGGCTTGCAACTGGGTAAGCCCACATAGAGAAGGAGAGGCTAAAGTCATGCTTCTTCTGACCTAGTACAACAGTTTTTGTTTCACTCCGAAATGGGTAGATCTAGGAGTGCCACAAAGTGGGTCTAGTTTTCTCCCTGAAAATCTAGAATAACCAGGCACCTGCCAATTTTTTATTTTTTTATTTTTTTTAAATAAACACAAACTACCTACCCTCACATTCCTTCCCTTGCAAATGGGCTATGGTGTGACACTGAGGGAGACGCTGCCTCCTCCAGCACTGCACTGTCATGAGGCTTGTCAGGTGGGGATACCTGCCTGCCTGAATTGCTCAGAGTGACTTTGAATTCACATTCATGTCTCTGATATCACAGCTACTACGCAGATGTCACTCAAATTACCTCATGTTGAGGTGTCTACTGATATCAGAAATCCTTCAATGCAAGGGTGAAAAAAACTCCTGTATCTTACCTGCGCAATTCCCAATGCTCAGAGACTTCTCTGCTCAGAAGCCAATGTCTTTACATTTTTCTTTACAGGGTATATTTAGCTGCATCAGTTTTTGTTATTAGAGCTATGGCAACAGGAAACCTCTCTGGAGCTTTCACAAAAGTCTCAGTGGTAGTTGTAGAAGGATTCCTATTGATATGAACAGATTTTCTTCACACAATTCTTCCCCTCTTTCCCATCAAACTGGACCAAACTGAACCTAACCAAGCTTGTGCTTTGGTTTTCCAAGCTTACAATGTTTTGGAAAGCCTAATTAGCTGAGAAATAATAAGGACTTGACTAGGTTTCCAAAGCATAAAAAGTGGGGAACAGTGGATGTCTAAACCTGCTGTGAAATACATAAATTTTGGGCTTGATCCTGCAAAAAAAGATGCCTGAGAGATACCTTCCACCCTGGAGGAGGTGATTGCTCCTCAGAAAGTGAGCCATGGCTGCACAGGTTGTTATTACAGTGCAATCCCTCAGCAGTCTCTGGTTGTAGCACGGGTTAGGCGACAAGTTTGCTGCTACACACGACAATCTTCCTGTCTGAAGTTTAAAGAACAGATTTCCTAGGAAAGGGTTGTTTAGGGGAAGTATTCTCTCTTAAAATGCACCACCTGTTTGATACAGGGATGCTACTGGTGATCTTACATGAGTTAAAATCACTGCCAGATGCTGGGGACGAGTTTCTCCCACCAGCAACACTTGCTCTGTGTTCACACCTCTCTCCTGCAGTCCTGAGGCTGCAGTCAGCACTCTCCTATTTCCATTTTCTCATCCTCCCTTTCCCTCCCGCATTTTATTAATCACTCATAGGGTACGACCAATTCCTTCTGCACAGCTCTACAGGACCACCTGGGAAATAAACCCACCCAAAGGCTTGAAAAGACACCTGAAATTACCACGGCTGGTGTGTAAGTACAGAGATACTGCTCCCCACCTCCCTATTTCTGCAGGCAAAGTTCTGCCCAGGGTTTAAGCTGACCAGACGCTGGTGAGCCCAGTTTAGCACAGTGCTCAGCCCAAGTTAATAAGTCCCACTGAAAGTCATAGTGTGAGCTGAAGGCCATGCTAATCAGGACCACATGGCTTCCAGCCAGCCCAACGTGTGGGCAGATGTCTCCTCCAAGTCTCTAACCTTGGACCATCCTGTCCATGACAATGTCTTAACGCAGAAGAACATTAGCCTGGGGAAAATTCAATTAAAGAGGAGGCTTGCAGAAGTACATGAGGCAGTTAGATAACCAACTCCAACCAAAAGTCCATGGAAACCTGCTGCCAAGCTGGCCTTTGTGTCTTCAAAACGTCTGTTTGGGATCAGATTATCAAAAGAGCTGAACACCTATGCAATCTTTGCAGAAAAGTTCAGCAAACGGGCCAATTCTCCAAAGAAACCTGGCATCCTGAGGGCAGCTCTGCTGCCTGAACTCATGAGCGTGTTTTCTTAAGCAGATGTAAGCAGTAATGTCTCATTAGAATAACTGAAGAGTGTGTTTTGCTAATTGGCACTGTAGATACATTGACCTCTGTTTTTGTTTCACTGGAGTCTGATTTTTTGTGATTACATTTAATAGTGACTTCAAGGGGAACTGAAGGAGATGAGGCAAGGGAGGGAAGGGGTAAAGAAAAGAAAAGAAAGGGAAACATGCCTGTTTGTGGCAAGACAAGCTGTCCAGCAAATCTCACTACAAAGGGGAGAGATTTTGGAAGGATGAGTCTGAGCGTTACTGACAGTTGTTCTTTCATCAGTAATATTTAACTTCTTTCATTCCCAACTGAGTGCTGTCTTTGTCTGTGGACTTAAAACTTCTCCTTCCCTTTCTTTCTCTTCTGTGTAATTCCCTGCTCCCCTGGGAGATCCAGTAATTCATTTATTCCTCTGTCTCCTTCAGCCTATTCCTTCCAGCAACACCACTTACGTGGGCTGGTGGGCTACCAGATCATTTTCAAGCTGCTTGTCATTCCCCGGACACTGTGCAATGCATTGCGCGCATGCTCATCCTCACACACGCACGCATAGAAACAGAAAACATCTCTGACAGCTGGATGCATCATCTAGATGTCTAAAAGTTAGCCAGGGCAGTGATCTGGCTGGGGGAGAGGAGACACTCTGCCTGTGTTGTCTGGAGGGAGGTGTGGGAGTGGTGTGGGCTGGAAGCAGTACACCTGCAAAAGGCATAAAGGCTTCACAGGTGTTGGAGCTGAGGCTGCAAGCCGGTGGCTGGGAATCAGTGTGCCTTTAAGTATGTAATGTGTGTGTGCTGACCTCAGAGATGGTCATGGTATGCTGCTGATGTCCTGGGAACAAAGAAGACAAGGCCACGGCTCTGGCATTGTCCCTCCGCTCGGTTTTGGCTTGGCACATTAACCCTGGCACTCATCGGCTGGTCTTGGTGCTGGTGGAGCAATAGCTGGGGGGGTGAGAGGTGAGGGGAGACACCCCTTCCATCCCTCCTGCCCCCCTCGGTGTCACCATTGAAAAGACGCTACAGGCTTCTACAGGCTCCTGAAGATTCAAACCCATAAGAGACAATCAGCACAGATGCCATTTACCTTTTCTCATCGTGTCTGTAAGATGTAGAGCTCCGGCCACTGGTCCAAATAAACATTTTAGAGTGTTGCCCAGTGTTGGCTTTGCTCGCTGCAGTGGGACGATGGAAGGACCTGGGGGAAGAGGGATAATTTTTGTCACTGCCCATCCAATGCAGCAGACCACGTTATATCCACTGTGCCAAACGCCCTGTGGCTGTGCCCAGAGTGCTCTGAAGTTGGGCCATTTGTTAACTCAAGGTGAGATGTAAAATAATGAGGATGACAGATCAGTGGGTGGGGATGAAGGATAAATCTCATTAGCCCCACTGGTAAAATGCGATCCTGGCTGATCAGGCTTAGCTATGCTCCACACTGCAAAGGATTTGAACCGTGGACAAGAAATCATCCATAGTTTAAGAAAACATAAGAGCTGCATCTATGTTCTTATGGCAGTATTTTGGGGGTAGAAAATGACTATTGCTTAAGCACACACATGTTCATTACACCTTACTGCTTGTACATCAGGGCAACGAGAATCTCAAGGAAAGAATGAGGCACAAGTATAAGACGTAAATGCAGCATTTTGGAGAAATGTAACTGATGTGACTAAGATTTTTTTTCCCCCAGAGAAATTACTGTCCCAAGGCTATTTGGCCAGAGCAGTTAGATTCCTGCCCAAGGACTGTTTTGTTTCACAGCAGGGTATGAGACCTTCTGCTTTCTCTCAGGACCTCAGGGTCTTCTGAAGAAGGGAAAAATCTGAGGGATTTCATTTTAAAGACTGAATTTGAACCCTGTACTTCAAATAGATCTCATAGAATAAAAAATACAGAGTTGAAAGGATCTCAAAAACTTTTGCTGCTCTCTTGTCCTGATTCACGGCAGATTCACTATATCTATGTTGTTCCTAGCAGGTTTTGGTTACCCTAGATCAACCAAAGTTGAGTAACCATCTTTCCAGGTGGTAACTTCGTCACCAGGCTGGAAGTATAGGCTATATTAGACCTGCTAGTGGGGCTACAGCTCCCACTGTAGCTCCTAATCTGTTCCTGGTTTTAGTGAGGCTCAGTTAACATCTTGATCTCTGAGAATTGGGTCCCTGTTGCTGAGGGTAGTATTTCACATTATTTCATGGTACAACACTTTCTGCTTTTACTGCATTCAGAGAAAGGCTTGAGAAAAGAAAAGAAATATTCTAGATACAGAACGCTTTAATGCTGAAGTTTTTCATACACTGGAAGCCATTCTTCAGCTAACTGGAAAATAAACCTGGCTGTTGATGCTGTCAGCAGAGAAGGCACACAAATTCCTCAGTGCTCCTCGCCTGAAAAAGTCTGTAATGTCACTATCTACATAATCATGCAAAGGGCTAATTTCAATATTTGCATAGTGGTGAGCCTGGGAGAATACTGAAATCCTGTAGAGGTGGCTGCAGGGGAAGACTGACATGGACAGGAGCCAAAATCCATCCGTAAGCAGACAGGCTGATGGGTGCCAAGGGACTGGGCTCTCCATCTGGAGTCAGCCCAGAGAGCACCACCACGGGGTCCGTGGCACAGAGCCAGGCCAAACTCACACCCTGGTTGGGCAGCTGGCTGGGCAAACTGGCCAAACTGGTGACTCCATCACCTCCTCCCTGCTGGGATCCTGCTGCTCCCTGTTGTTGTGACGCTCAGAGATGCTGGCTCAGAACCGGGGCTTGCAGGCAGGGGCCTTCCTTGAAATCACAGGCAAAGCTTTTGTGCTGCATTCATGCACAGCAAATTGGACAGGACGGTGGCCAAAAGAAGGGAGGTAGAAGGGGGAGAATCTCCCCCAGCCCTTTCCCTGACTCTGCGGTCATCACTGCAGCTCTGAGAGCCAAAAAAGAGTCTTTTCTTTCCTTACTACCACTGCAGTTAAGTGTTGGGGAATAAACAACGTGAAAACACCTTTCTTCCCTGACATAGCTATAGTTTAGAAGGTGAAATAGCATCTACCAGGATCTAATCAATCTAGCCACTGACCGAGAAGTGTTTTTACAGTGATCATGGCTAGAAATTTGGGTTGCAGGACACTGGGTCTAGTGCTCACCCTGGTAGGGAAGGTTGCACCTACGCTACAGCACAACAGCGACCACCAACCCGCACCTAACGAGCTGGTGTCGCTGCGTCGAGCAATGCAGGAGGTCTCAGAGCAGCTATCCCAGCGCCTGGAGCCAACATTGGATGTTGGACTGAGACCTGTCCCACACTGAGCCCCTTATTGCTGGAAGATAAAATGACATATTTGCCACCGCACCCTTTAGGATGCCACACGTGAGCTGCAGGACAGGAAAGCCTGGCTGGCTGCGCTGCCACAGCCTGAGTGGTCCCAGAGCCGGCGGGAGATGGTGGTGAACGCTATTAGAGAGTCTGTTCTTAATTAAGCAAAACTTGGGCACACATTAGAAGTGATCAGCAGCGTCTGCTGCCTGTCTGAGTCTACAGGGACACCTGGGCAGGGAGGCAGATTTGCAAGCTTCACAGAAAATCACAGCAGCATCACTGGGGCCAGGGATGGGTGAGAGGGCTCTGCCCCACCAAGGGGATGCCAGAGGAGCAAAAGGGGGTGTCTTTCTTCCCCCCAGCGCCAGAGTGGTTTCAGACTCCCTTATGGTGCCAGGGCCCTGCAGCGGTCCATATGTGGTAGTATTAATGTTTCCTGCTTCATTAGCTGGCCAATCCAAGCTAACCACCATTATTTAACACACAATTACACACCTAATTTTGTGTAAAATTTTTACACTGATGACATCACAACAGAGGTGAGATGTAAGCCACTGAAGTCCATGGTTCCTTTCGGAAGTGGTTAGCTGTAAGGTAAGAGCCTTTTGGAGGACACTAACAACACAAACTCCCCAAGACCCTCCTTTGAAGGCCTTTGGAGGACTTGTTACCTAAAACGGTTACAACCTACACAACCATGTCTTGCTTCACCAGGTCAGTTAACAAACTTCCATGCCTTTTTATTCCCCTGAGTTAACCCCAAGGCAGGACTGTGAACTCCCTTCCTTCCCTGTCCCCTCTCTCTTTTCTGAGAAAACAAGTAGCGCTACTTTTTTTTTTTTGCCCATTGCCTCTCTGAGTCACCTGCTGGCAGCATGTTTTTATCATGCAACAAGTAATCAGCCTGTGAAACTCATTCCTGCAGGATGTCAGCCTGGCATTTAGAGTAAAAGTGGATTGCGCTATTGCTAGAACAGACGGAGCACCAAAAGTCATGACAATACCTGTTAAAAAATGGTTTAGAAGAGGTGCTTCAAGCTGATTTTGAATACCAGGAGTCTGTAGGGGATATTCCTATAGGGCAGGTTACCAGCAAACTGCTGTGCTTGATGTGACTTTTGCCAGTCAGGATGCTGGGTTGGACCCTGGGCTTTCTGCTTGACTTTGCCTGAACATTGCTGTCTCCTTTGTTATTTACTCAGTGTGGCATCAACAAAGTTATCTCTTGATGTGGTTGCCACAGAGACAGGCAAGGAGGCCACGCTTTGGTTTTTACAAAATATGCCTCGTTCTTGGCGTTGGGGTCCCTTCTGAATAAATGCACAATATTTAAAGGAGAGATGCAGAGTAAAAAGTGTACAATCTCCTATGAATACATGGGGACCCGTGCCCAAGGCATTTCACTGATCTGCGCTGGCTGAGGAGCTGCTCTGAGGGCCCATGATGCTGACACAGTGGGTCTCCCCAGGGCTGGCCCACACATCCTGTCTCATCCATTCTCATCCTCCTCTTGAAGATTATCTTCTGAAGAATTTTATGGACCTTACTAGAAAACCTGACAAGGTCTCCACTTTTTCAGCCATTGCAAGATGAAGACTTGATGTACTTCTTATAAGATTAAAACTATTCTGCCCCGTCTAAAGGAGTGTCAACACGTCCATCCAACAGCAACCACCTGAGAGAGGACTGCAGTGTGAAGAAAACATACTGGGGCAGCATTTGCTGCAAATTACTCAGAAAAAGACATAATGCTGAGGGTGAATCTCAAAGTCCTTATCTGGTACCTTGGTAACTATATTACGTGCTCTGCTGTCCTCACTTTCACTCTGGGCTGGCTGCTTTCCTTCCTCAGGCTTTGGTTTATGTCACGATTGGTATGAAATGTCCCTTACCTCTAGGTCATCACATCTGTGAACAGCCAAAGAGGGATATTGCAGACCACATTTTTAGATGGAAAGCTCGTTTTTATATGTGTGCTTACTTGTAATTGCCTCTGTCTATATTTATGTTAATCATAGGATTTCTGAGACCTTGGAGAACCATTTATGGCACCAAACTAATGAGCTTTGCTCCCCTCATGGCATTTAATTTCCTGGGCAATGTGGCCACTGTAAAAAGAGCAGAACTTGCATTAATTTTGCCTCATAAAAGACACCCTGAGTCATCAAAAGGCAACAAAACCTAAACATTCACCTAAAGATACAATCACTGACCTCTTAAGCGTCTGAATACGCCCATGTCCACACTGCCCAGGGCTCTGGATCCTTCATCCCAACATTTTGCAGATGGATGATTCATTTGAACCCTGAGGCAGTTCCCTGTGAGCCCTGAAGTTTTCCTGCTAGTCCACACATTAACCACTCTCTGTGCCACAACACAGCGGTCAGTGACAGTTCTTGGGCAAGACAGGGCAGCTGCTGTTGAGTGTTGGGACATATTTGGTCTCTCTTGTAGCTGGAGAGCCTTTTTTTGGGGTTGTCCTACTCACCATCACCCACGGGAAAAGGAAGAGGCTGAAACAAGAATCAAAGGCAGCCCATGAGGGGACAGTGGTATACTTTGTGGTGAATTTACTGCATGTGGACAGTTAGACTTTATGCCCCAATAGCTTTTACCCACGCCTATGTCTGAGGACAGTATGCTTTCATATGGCTTTGCTGAGCCAGTAAACACGGGGAAGTACCGTGTGATGAAGGGTGGAAGAATGAATAAAATGGCCTTTGTAATTCCTGATGTAAAGTGTAGCCTGACTGCCAGGTAGTGTGGCATTCAGGTGCCTTACTGCATGGAAGAGTTTTCCAGGCAGAGGGATGGAGGTAACTACTAAATTGAGATGCTCCTATTTGATTCTGATGATCCAAGGGAGTTTTCTAGTCCTGGTGTTGAAAGAATGTAAGAGCTAAAACCCAGTGCCTGAAATTTCTGACTCCTAGGTATGGTCAATGGCAACATGATGGGGTAGATGGAAGCAAAGCTACAGCAGGGAGAGGGTGAAGAGAAACCCAACTAGGTGCTAAACACTAAGGAGGCATCTGCCTGGGTTATCTGAGCAAGACCCACTGTGGCCATGGCTGTGGTGTGATATGAAAGCCCCAATACATACGTACCAAGGGAGCACACACCAGCACTGAAGATGCAAACCAGAAACCAGGTGAACACCTAGCTGGCAATTCCCCTGTTCTGACATGATTCATTGGGCAATGTTTCTTGTGTAGTCAAAATACCTGTTTTCTCGCAGGTCTCCATCTGAGCACAGTATCTGCTTGCCCTAATTCCACTTGACTGCGACCATAACAGAAGAACAGCAAGCATGGACCAAGAACAACAATAAGCTAACTCATAAAAGAAATGCATCTGCATTAACAGAAGACAGTTACCACTTAGGAAACATTTAACGCTCTGGCAGCAGCAACACTAAATTGTGAAGCAGCAACAACAACATCAAATAGTGTATTTCTGCCTCGTGACCGGACTTTGCTGTACCGCAAGCTAATGGGCACAGTGCAGGACAGAGTGACATAAATAACTGTTCTCATTGGAGCATTTCAGGAGCTCTGGCTGTGCTAACCGACTAATCCAACTGGCAGATGACCTTGAATTTGGGGTTCCTCATTATGGCAAGGGAAAAATGGGCAGTGGGCAGCTGGTGTTAATGTACTGACAAGCGTTTAAGAAGACTGATGGCTAATGAGGCTTCATTAATGAATTCACCTTGATTTCTGGCCCTTCTCCTAAACATCCTCCATCTACTTTTTGAGTTGAATGAGGGAGACACCCCAGACCCAGAGCAGTTTTCTTGGGCTCCCATGGTACAGGTAGGTCTAAGACACTCCACATCCAAAGGAGAATGGGGTTGCCAGTGACAACAGAAGCCATCACATGGGGATACAGCTTAGCTGTGTGCGGAACACTGCAACATTTGGTTTTGTTTTCAAAGGCAAAATTTCTTTTAACTTCAAGACATCCTTTATGATGGTTAATTCCCTCTCCGCAATATATACAGCAGTAAGAGAGATATTCATAAAGGCCGAAGTATCTATACCTCTTTGCTACAGGACAACATGCAATATGTTCATACTTCAAAATTGAATTTTCCCAAGTAACCTCTAAATCTTCCAGGTTTCCAAATAATTATGTTTTTTTCTCCACTGCCGGCTTTCTGTGTTTTGAAAAAAACTTTCACGCCTTGCCATTTAATGATGCCTGTCAGCCTTAGGCTTCTTCTTTCCCAAGAGCTACCTGCTTAGTACAAATCTAAGTAGCCCACACAGCATGGCTGCAGACTTTATACTCTTTATTCTTCCTGATCTTTTTAATTTTAACTTTCTTCTCCATTTTTTCCTTCCCCCCCCCCCCCAATACCTTTTCCTATGCTTCACTATCTCCATGACGACTTACTTAGCTCACCCTGGCTGCACTGTATTAGTCTTAATTATTCTGATTTAGATGGTTGAAACAGCAACTTTTTGAAGAAATTCTTGTGTCCCCAGGTCAGCTACAAAGGAAGCAGCTACTGCCTGTCAACACAAGCAAGAGAGTTTCAACTTCTCTTCCTTGGTGCTCTTCTAGCCACCTCGGAGCAGAGTGACACTTCAGACTCAGCTTCCTCATCTGTACAAGGGATATGTTAGTCCCATCACTGTACCTGGCAGAGAACACTTTCAGGCCACGTCCAGGTAGCAGAGCATCTACTGAAGAGCCAGCCTTTATTACCCTCCTCATGCTTTGGTGCCGGTGAGTTTGCAATCCAAGCACGAGGCAATGCCTCTCTTGGCACGTTGCAGTTGCCGAGGTTCAACGTTTGTGAGGAACAGCTGAGGATAATTGTCCCTTTGCCTGTCAGGACTCTGCAAACATTTTTAGCTTTCTTTGCTGAATTTGAATTTACGTAGCAAGTGACACATTGGACAAGCACTATATTCATCATCTCAGCTGCTCTCTGGCTTCGGAGAAGGGCACAATCTGCCAGTAAAATGGTCTGGCTTTGGGAGGGGGTGCTGCAGTGGCAAGTGCTGGGTCATCCCCCTGCAACATGCCCTTAGTCAGCTGAGCCAAGAGAGTTTTATGGGGAGCTCTGCTCTGCCAAAGACCAGGTAGCATGACACTGATGAGGAAGGACCCTGGGGGTGAGGATGACGGCAGTGAAAGTGCTGCACTACCTCACTTGACATTCTCCTTTAAATCTTAGCACACTTACCTGTAATTGCAGAGGGATATATCACCTTGGGTGCTGCACTGCACCAGAGGAGCTATATGGCCCTGGACCAGGCTGGCTGGCTAAGAGCACATGGATGGCAGTGAAGATGCTCTGTTTCTTGCGACTATGCTGTGATAAACCCAGTAGGAAACGGAGAGAGGGTGAAAGAAAAGGAGATGAAGTGGAGGCTCAGTGCTGCATTGATCCTCCCCTCCCAGGGCTGGGAGGTGTTTCCAGCTCTAGCTCCATGCTGAAGTCAGTCTCTTTGATGGCCATCAAGAGGGAATGACCTTTTCCCCAGCTGAGATTTTGTGGGTACCCACTTGACCAGATCTTAGAGAAGGCACTTGGGATACTGAAACCACTATTTTTAAGAATAATTGGTTGCACAGTGGGAGCTGCGCAGCTCTGACCATGCTGAGGTGAAGTGGTTTCTGACTCAACTTGTAGACTTGTAGTCCTGCACCACTGTCATCTCAAGGCCCTGAGGTTTACAGCCCAGACTGTGAAGCAACAGGGTGTTGGCACTGCTGCTTTACAGGTGATGAAAAGAGGCACAGAAGCTGACAAGACTTGGCCAAACTCTCACAGGAAGTCTTGGCGGATGTAGTGGAGAAAATAGCCTAAAAGATGGTGGACGACCTTCCACCTAGTGAGGAGGGAGGAGAGCCAGGACACATGCAGATTTCCACATCAGAGAGAAAAGGCAGAGCCTTGCTTTCGGGAAGCGCCAAGTCCAATCCATGGGGACATCCCCTCCAGCTCCAGCTTTGTGTAACTGTGCGTCAGCTTTACAGTCCTCCAGAGAAGATCTGATCTGAGAAGTACACAGCTTTTAAATATCCCTAAAGAGAGTGTTTCATTTCAAGAAAGCAGCGCTAAAACCCTGATGGCGTGTTTGCAGGTGAGAGCACAGGGAGGGGAAGGCTGATGCTCTGCTGAGGACAGGGAGGGCACCAGCAGCCCTTAGGGAAGCCACAAAGGAGAAGCAGATCACACCAGCAATGTGGCTGGGGAGAGAGGTGAGGGCAGAGAAAGAGAAACAGATGCAGAGCATCACCCAGAGGAAAAGCACAAACAGGCAAGGCAGATATGGCAGGAGGGGTTTTTTCTCCACCTAATTCCTTGAGCGGGTCAATCATCTTTTATCTCCTTTGAGTCAGTCCTCGTGCCATGGAGAACACCAGCTGGAACAAAGCAAAGGCAGAGGCAAGCTAAAACTACTGCCCAGTGGGAAGTGAATGCTCTGGCACTATTTATTTTTGAGTCCACATTTGGATTAGCTGTAAAGAGCTGTGTGGATAAGCAAGGAGGCAATTACAGCTGGGACGTGCTGCTCATGAATGGAAACAGCTCCAATCTGCTCAGGACATATTGAAATTCTAATTCAGTTAGATTCCTTTAGTTACAGTGCTCATCACAGCCAGTAAAAGAGATGGGATTAAAAAATAAATACAACTCCTATGTTGCCTTTGGTCTGCCTTCTCTTCCCCCCTCCTCTCTCCTATTTTAGCTGTTGTTTGACTTTATTTTCTGTGGCAAAATACAGCAGTCGGCATTTAGTCTGCTTGTTAATTTTTACGAGGATGTAGCAGACTGCAGCTGGCCGGACGTGTGCACTGCTGTCAACGGGTGGGCAGTCAGCACGAGTACTAGACCACTGCTGAGGTTTCACATATCGCATCTTACTAAAGACCATGACTCAGAGATGTCTGGTATTCCCACAAAAGTGCAGGTGTGACACAGAGGAGCAGAGGAAGGAGCTGATTTGCACAGGCTCTTCACTGACTTCATCCCTGGTTCAGACCCGTGCTCAAGCTCACCAGCCCTCACTGCTCCCCAGAAAGCAGGTTGGCTTCCTGCTTCGGGCATCGGTGTAAAGCTACTTCGCCGTTGGAGGCCACTACTTTTGCACTGGGTTTGTGCCGGTAAGTTAGGAAAAGATCTGATCCAAACCAGTGGCCAGAGAGTGCTGGATCAGCCCTGCCAGCGTGACCTGGAAATTCGAGCAAGTTATTTAACTGTGTGCTGGTTGAGTTGCCCTGGCTGTCAAAGAATGAGGTTGTATTAAATCCGCTGGCATATGCAAGGAACAGTTAGTTGAGATCTAAATGTCTGAGATTGCCAGATTGGAGGAACAAGAGAGCATGAGCTTGGGTCTCCACCTCCCTGGCAGTCACGATTCCTTCATGACTTGTCTCTTGGACCGGCTGGAGGACCTCTGAACACAGGATGTCTACAGACAGGCTGTGAATAGTACTGACCACATCGGCTCAGAAACCCGGTTATGACAGACACTGGGTAGCAATTACTTGTCTCCCTTAAAACTAAGAAAAGGGCTTGATGGGGAAATCAGATATAATACCTCCATACTACTGATACTAAGGCTCGGAGCTGTGAAATAAGCACCTCTGTGGTAAAAGCAAACACCCAGCTTGGATCTCACAGAATCGTAGAATCGTTCAGGTTGGAAAAGACCTTTAAGCATCTTTCCTCTATATCCTATTACAAAAGGGTACATTTTGCAGCATAAACACTCTGTGGTGGCTCGTCATCCTTTCAGGACAAAGACTTCACCATCTGTAGCCCTCTTAGTTGAATACGATCAATTGTTGTGTCAAATTCATAAAACAGAATTTTGTGCCTAAGTGCTGTAGAAAAGAACTTGAAATATTTTTTTCCTGCATACATTTCAAGTAATTTTTCACAGAATTGAATATTTTAAGTGTCCTGATTTTTTAAAATGTAATTCTGAAGAGGCGGATGCCTATTGGCTCTTGAGTCTAAGTTGTGTGCAATATGCCTACATCTCCATGGACTGTTGAACTCGTGCATGTGCTCTCTGGAGTTCCCTGTTTGCTTTGTCCACTGGTAAGGATCTCCAAATCACATATTAGGGACAGAAACCTACTGTCTGATTGAAAAAACAAGGCAAAATCCTAATTCCTCCAGGGAAGGTGCATTCCCCAGAGAACTATTTCCAGCATAAGGAGAAGGAAGCGTTTCTAATGGATTCATTTGTAGTTAGGACATAGATCAAATCCAGCCTGAGGAGCAAGACTGGGATAAAGTTAGAAATTAAGTGGGTTACATTAAGGCAGAGTATTAGAAAGACAGGGAATGCAACATAAGAGTTAATAGCGATGTGCACACACAAGAGAGAATAGGAATGGCTGCACGATGCAGAAAGCTAGTAATGCAATCTACAGAAGTAGTGGTATGAAAAGGATGGGAAATCTGGTGGAGTCAATGAGTCAAATGACTACTGAGACGAGGATGATGAGCCGGGCTTAGTACAGTGCCACACCAGTCTATTAGGTCAAAAATCAGTGCAAGCACTACATCACCTGCTTTGTGGATGAGTTCCGTGCACGATACACTGGATAGTCCAGATACAGATTTAGGCTCCTTAGAAAACCAACAGCTTGAGAGCTTGCGAGTCTCTTTATATGTGTGTTCTTGTAATACACTTCTCAGCATAAACCCAATTTTTCTTGAGAGTCAGGAAAAAGGATAATGAGAAAGAACAAAAGCAAAGCCTCTCTAAGAGAGAACAGTGTACATATGCCCTCTATGCAGTTTTGAACCAACAAAGAGAACAAAATCGCTGCAGTCCTCTGAGGCCAGCAGAACACTCTGGACAGTGAAGGGGCCATGTCCACAAAACAAAAAAACCAATGTATTTTGGTCTCATAACTGGTCTAAAAATGAAAACAATGGTAGAAGCAGGCACAGACATTTCCATTCCTCATATGGCAATAATCTATATTAATTACAGCAAGCGTCCAGCTTCGAACAATGTCACTGCAGTGCTATTACTGTTGAAGAGAATTGAGTTTCCAAGGAGGTGAATGTCTTTTTCTCTCCCTAATCATGATTACTTGGCTTAGTACTTGGGCTAAGCTTTCATTTAACCAAGATAAATGGGTATTTCCAAAACGAGCGAGTTAACACTATGCATCACATTATTACTCTCTTCTCAGATTTCTTGCCTCGTGTGCTATTTTACTTGGCTGCTAAACACAAATAACAATAAGAATAGGAAGGAGAAGCTGTGCAGCATCCCATATGGATTAAAGATCAAAAAAATAAATAACTCTGGTTTTGACCCATTACTTCGTCCTATTCTGTGCTAGCGTTTTCCCTCAATCAACATAACGTAACAACATTATTTTGTTCTATAATTTCCCTTTCTTGAAACATGAGTGCCCACACCACATTTCTGCAGACACCGCCAGCGTGTCTGACTAATATTTTGTTGCTTTCTGTTTGGAATCCCTATTTATAAATTAAGCTTATGTGCCAATAATGTAGGTTAACATTCAGAAGAGCAGATGGGGAATTAGAGGCAAAACTTCTGTCAGTGATAACGGGACTTCCACGCTTCATTTCCCCCAGGGCAAAGTGAATGTTTTCCTTTTCAAAAGTGTTGGGCAAAACTGCCTTAAGGAACTGGTGGCAGCAAAACTGTGCACTGGCAACACACTGAAATTGTTAGGATGCAGGAACAAATTTTTAGTTGCTGGGCCATTTCTGGGAAGGTATTTTGCAGTAGCTCCTGGAAGGTACCCATCTCAGTACAGAAGTTCAAGCACAAAATAGCCAGCAAGAATTGACTTTCCAGCAAAGTCAGTGAGAGGTCTGGCACTGAATGGTTTCTCCTACACAGGTGGGTTCACCTGGCCACATCGCTGCCCAGCAGTCTGGCTTTTGATGACCGGGGCAGACTGTAGATCCAGATGAGGTCCTAACTTAGATCTCTAAACTCTGTAAATCCCATTATTTCAGCAGCCATCCCACTCACCACTCCTCTGCCCCACTACTGGGTGGAACTGCAAGGCTGTCTATGGGCATCTTAATGCATGTGGGCGGCTTCCTACCTACGTCCCACAAATCATTACACAGTGGTGGTGTCCAGGACATGCCTCGTGTCCACCTGTGTGGACGTGTGAGGTCCACATCTCCTTCATGTACTCTTCATCAGGGAGAAAGCTCTCACTTTTCTCGAGCAGCTCTGCGCACCATCCCCTTTCACACACCCAAGGGAAGCCAGCTGGTGTGTTGGGGACTGGCACTTGCAATATGAAGGACTTCACAAAGTGGGAAGTGGTTCATTTGCTGTAGGCACAAAACTCCTCACCGTCAAGGACTGACAGTCAGACGAACATCCCATGTTTGTCTTGAGGAGACTCCCCAGCTGGAGAGCCCCGTGGCACCTCACTGGGATCAATCATCCCTGTACTCTGCCAGCTTTGCTCTGGGCAGCAGGGCTGTGCTGCTGATACCGGCCAGCTGCCACCCAGCAGTTGCTGAATGACAGAAACTATCAGGATCAAGACAAAATTCAGTGTCCTAACACACCAAATGTCACACGGGTGATTAAAAGCAGCTTCTGGCTGTGAAAACATGCACTGAAGACACACTAGAGGCTTGCCCAGAGAGCAAGAGCTTGCCCCTACCCTTGAGTGCCACGCAGATGGGATTTGTTCAAATAATTACCACCAGATACAGCCTGCACCATCTTACCTTCTCTCATCGTTTTCTACAGGGTGTCCATCATTTGGCCAGCCTCCACCCATTTTCTGCCCAACAACAAAAGATTTTTACTGATCATTTGATACTACCAAAGAAACAGATGCTGAAAATCAGGACATATGGGTTACACCTGTATACTCTACTTTTTAGGCCAGCTTAACAACTGCCTGTTAATTTTCACCCTTTTTGATGCTTTTATGAAAGCTCTCCCTACCTCTGTCTCTCCTAAGAATCCCTGAGCCTCAGTAATCATGTGAATTACATTCAAATCAAAATGCAGAAAAGCTGTGTTTTCACATTGACCTTGAAATCTTGAAGGCCATTTCCACCTCCCACGGGATACAGCGGGTGTGTATCTCATTATAAAGGTGCTTACAGCATAGCTTGTGACTGAGGAGGCTGCTAAGGTAAGTTTAACCAAAAATATTTCTCCTCTGTAGATATTCCCAAGATCCTGTCTTGCAACTAAAAGCTGGTATTTGAATTCTTCAATTTATTTAGATCAATTTAAGCAAACATACCTGTGGGAAAACTTGTTAAGGTACCAGCTAGCTCCGGGCAGGTGACTTGAGCTGGCCCTGTTGTAATGCTTGTGTACCTTTTGCTGTTATATAGTGTAGTAGGTAAATAAAAGCTGGTAGTCTTCCTCCTAATGTGTTCAGATGGTGTTTTTCTGCATTAATTTGATAGTAGTAATTAAATTACAAAAAATATTATCTGCTGTAATATGGATGGCATTTTTATTTCATAGGGTATAAAATGTAACTTTCACTCCCACCTGCTCTTTTTCCTTACACTGGAAATTCCATTGTCAATTCTCCAGCTCAGCTTTTTTTTTTCTTTTAAAGCTGATGTACAAGCTTAATGAAGTCTGTCATTCCATTGCTCTTTGATACATACTTCAGAAGACACTGGGTACTTGATTTCTTCTTATTTACATCAGCGAGGTCAGGAGCCAAATGCAGAAGCAAGCAAAGGGGTAGGGCAATGCCACAGAACCTGTCAGCACCACAGCAAAGGCATTTCTTCAGTTTGCTGTGCTCCCTTGGGAAATCCTAACAGCTGGACTAATACTAGACGTAACTCAAGAAATACTCCCTTTAAACTAGCAGGAGGTTCAGTATCTAAATATAATCCCTGCTGTAAAAATGCTCAAAAAATGAATTTTGACCTTCATGCCAGCTGAAAATATTTTCAGTAGCTGTAAAGATTTAAAAAATGATGTGGAACGTTTTGTCCAATAGTAGCTTTTTGATTTCTTCATGCTGTTTGTATTTATTTTTACCTTTGGCCACAATGGAAATTCAAGTCCAATATTCAATCAAAGTCAAACATTTTATCGCCTTTCCACTCAAATGCCTGAGTCACATGCTTAAAATGTAACACCAGGAGCACTGCGAGCAGTGGCTACGTAAGTATATGGAAAATCAACCCTTTGCACTATTGCCCAGAGAAGTGCCTTTTCTTTTTTGTTTATCCTGGTGGAGTCCTTTCCTACCAGAACACGTTGCCATCAAAAGTGGTCTGGAGAATGTTGCTACTGGGGTATTTCTGTTGCCAGAGTGCTCCCCAGTCAGACCAGTTTGCTGGTGCGAACTTCTGAGCTCACGGCAGGAGTCCTGCTATCAAACACATTTGCCAGCTGGGAATCAGCAATTTGCTTCCTCTCACCCAGGTGCAGAGAAAAGCAAAGTTTATTTAATCTGGAAGGTGGAAATCTGGAGTGGAACAAGAATAAGCATCACTCTCTGCCTTTCCAGCTTCCTTTTATGTCCCAGGAATTCTGCTTTTCTTCTACCACCACCTCTAAAGCTCTTGCTTCTCTCTCCACTGCTGGAGTAACAGTGCTTTCAGTAGCCAACTCCTTCTGGGGCTTTCTAGTCCCGGGCTTGGTCTGATGTGAAGGTGACCGTAGGGTGACAGGAGATGCTCATTCAACCCATTGCTACCATCAGTCCTACCACAGGACACCAACACTGGTGGTGTTAAGGTGGTGGGAGAGGAAAGACTGACTGGGAGACAGCACGCCCAGTTCTGTTTCTGCAGGTTTCGATGCGCAAAATGAATTCCCGTGGGGTATGCAAATATTGGGCATTGGCCACTGAGCAAAGATATCCACATGTGGTTTCTCACACAGCATACCCTGCAGTAAATACAAGCGAGTCGACTGACCTGGAGGATCAGGTTGGTTCCAGCAGTGCCCCAACCCCGCTTTTTGCTCGTCTCTGGAAGAACATCACCCCAGGTGTTAGCTTGGCAGAACTGGGAAGAGTACCAGCAATTGCAACGAGTAACTGACAGCATTTCCTAAGCATCTGTATTTTCACTTCTATGGAAAACATGGAGCTGATCTAGGAGTGCTTAATTTGGGAGCTGTAACACAACTGCAGGGAAAAGCAGCACTGGAAGACCACCCGTGGATTTCAGCAGATCAGATCTCCCGTAGTTAAACTAAATGTCATCACAGCATACACGCCTGCTGATTTCAGGTTTGCTAATTTGTAAAACAATGTGATGCTGCAGTTGTGAGCGGAGCAGCTGAATTATAGGTACTTAAGCAGCGCTGTAGGGATATGAATTCCGTTTATTGCACAAACCTGACGCTATAATTAATAGAAATAGTAACATTTCCTTGCTCTGTTTTCATTAATTCAGACTGATAGCTTTGGAAGACCAGAATGGATTAGGCAACACATTTTTGGAAGAACAGGAGAGAACCGGAGGACTCTTTTGGCTCTTCAGCATCAGTCTAGATCCTCTTCTTCAATGTGCAAGAAACAAAATTACTAGCAATGCTCTGTGTGTAACAGACCATCTGTCACTGTAATTGTAGCTTTATTTTATTTTTCTCTGCTTCTGGGAGAAAAGATCCAAACTTCCCTAGCTGCCTGTCTGAACTGAACATTACGAAATGTGTTTTAAAACCTTGAGAAACAGCCACAGCCAGTCCAAAGCCTGCTTAAACCCCGGCAGCTCTCTGACACCAATGCCTGCAACTCCCAATAAAAACTGGCTTCAAGGTTTACCTAATAAGCTGCAAATGAACCGAACAGCCATGTCTCCTTTAGCAGGAGTTTTATAGGCCTTCCCCCCTCTCTTAGGAGGCGTAAACATATCAAGGTTTAAAATTGCGCTTTATTTATCTCAGTGGTATAGTAGGATATTGTTCCCAGAGAAGCACTGGTGATGCTTTATCGTGGCAGAGAGGAGGGCACTGCGTGAAGCAGAGGTGATGCCTGCACCAGCTTAGCCACGGCTGGTGACAACCAAAATATGGCACGGGCTTCAGTCTGGGTGTTAATTATTTTGGATACTTCGGCGACTGGAAACAAGGGGTGTCCAGAAATAAGCATGAAAACCAGAGAGCTACACAAGGGGCTTTTCACCACTCCTGGTGGAAAGCTTTGCCCCACCAGTCCCGTCCCTCTCAGGGCCAGAGCAACAGGAATAGGTATGTCGGAGATGACTTATCTTCCCAATGATTCATTGAAAAAAAAATTAATCTTAATACCTTTCTAACAAGAAGTACGTACTGACCACTGAACTGCTTTGACTAAGGAGGGCCTTTTATTGATATGACTCCTTAGCCAAATGTAATGCAATTAAATGATTGGATTTCATTACGTATATTGACATGGTGTCAGTGACAATTTCCATTCTCTCTATTATTTCTATAAATATAGTTATCTGCCATAATTAGAAAATATGAACGTGCTAAGACCTCCATTAATTCTTCTCTATATTAATCTGAGAACTGGGCAGATGTTTATTAATACCTTGTTATACTGTGTTCATCAGCTGTTACCAAGAATAGAAAGGCGGAGACCTGATCTCCCACTGAAGGTTAAACAAGAGCAGATCTGGATAAATCTTGGCTTCTGGTTAACTTTTTGATAGTATCTTGTTTTTTTATCAAAATGCTTTTAAAACCTTTAGCCTCTCTCTTTCTTTACCTCAGTGTGCTGTGGACCATGTATATAACTCAGGGACGTTTCCTTCCCTCCAGCACTGAGTTCATCAGTTCTTTAGTCCTGATGTCCATGTTGATTTTTGCAGAGCTGAATTACATCAGCCTGGGACCTGCTCTCTGCTTCTCCCTCCTGGGAAGGTATTCAAGGAGCAGCAGTGCTGGGTGAAAGCCCAGGTCCACCCCATTCAGTGCCAGGCACCCGCTGGTGAGTGCCTGGGGATGGGTGTGAGGAACAGCAGGTACGGATGGACCTGCACCAAGCTGCAAGGGGTGCTGTGACCAGCCTGTGAGATCTCATGCACCCTCCCAGTACCCTGCGGTTGGCAGTTTTCAGAGCTGGTCTAACCTCTGTCCCAAGCCATCTCTCATTGTTACCTTCACTGGGTCTTCTGCCAAGAAGCTCCACAATTCTATTATGTTCTCTGTCAAAGTACTTTTTTCCTCTTTTCTTTCAAATATTCTGCTCCATCACCTGAGGTCACTTCCTGATCTTCTCCTTTCCTATTTGTCTGGTGTTTTCTGTCTCTTCCCTCTCTCTGTGCTTTCTGACCACCACCTGGATCTGTTCTCTTGGCACTTATTGCCTGGGTGTGGTGCCCATCAGGGCACCTCTGCCAACTTCAGCAGTGCTGCCTTGACTGGTACCAGCAAAGCCCCTGTCCTGTGACCTCCGCAGTCACTGCAGATGCTTGGCTTTGTGTCTATGTGGCTGTACCAAGGAGCTCGGAGGCTCAGGCCGGTGCCAAACTCCTGCTCGCTCACGTTCCCGGTGTGCTCAGGCTGCCTACGGGGAGAGGAGGCGCTTGATTTGTGGGATGAGCCAACTGAAGTACAAACAATGCTGATTCACATCAGATGTTCTCAGAAACAGTGCATAAGATATATGTCTGTTTTACTGCATTGGGACTGCAATGGAGCCTGTTTCCTTATTTTAGGAAAAGTTTAAATCTTGCTGGCAAATCCTGATGAACTTCTGAAGGACTCAGCCTTCCAGGTTAACCATTTATTTTTCCAGCTCATAATTATTGTGATTTTTTTGCAAGCTCTTAATATTTTCATGTACGCTAAAGGGGATGAGATGAAATGATATATGTCTTGTGATCTTTTCTCCCCAGAATACTGGGCTGTTGTCGTTCCTCATTTAAAGCCAAGCATAGCGTGGCTGTTCACAACCGGGATCTACTTTGTAGGGTAAGATATAATGCACTCAAGTGGGTGAGGCAGCTCTTGGTCTGAACCCGCCTTTATATTTTTGGCTGGGCCACACCTGAAATGAAACTAGAGCATGTTGTGAGTTGTCCAGAGTTGGAGCTGGCCTTTCTTTACTGCTCTACCCAGCACTGAGCAGCTGGGGCTCCTAGACTTCATCAGGCATTGAAGAAGAGTTTAAATAATATTTTCAAGATAGACTGTCTGTATTACAGTGTAGGATGGGCATGACCCAAAGCCTACCATATGGTCATCAGCCTAAATCCTGAATGGATGAACTGTCTGATATGTGCTTTGAAAGACTGGTGGTGGTGGCTGGCTGTGCCGAGCCCGCTTCAGAGGCAAACAAGGCAGATGAAAAATGGCTCGGCAAACCAAGCAAACAGGGTTCATCTCAAAACTTCTTTTGACCTCAAAAAAGAACATGGGTGCAAAATTAGACTGCCCGGCCATAGAAAACACACATATGCAGATACCTGTGTTGCTCTTTTACTCTCCTCTGGGTTGATTTCAATAGCAGTGCTCAGAATTTGTATTGTACAAAGTAATTTTAAATTCATATATATAAAGAAAAAAATCCAATGTTACTTCCACCACTTTCTAGCCCTTGCCCATCTCCTTTAAGTTGAATGTTGCTTGTCTGTTCTGTTGTCTGCCACCTCTTCCACTTACTTTTTGCACTCTCTTTCCCTTTCTCGGAATTGCCTTTACAGAAATGGGCATAAACAGCTATTCTTCAGGTCAGCGTTTCAATTAGTTTTAAATTGTACATTTCTTTTTCCTGGATCTTTACTTATTTATTACTATTTATGTTGAACCTTTTTTTCTGAGTGTTTGCATTGATTCCGATAACTCTGTTGGGTGCTTATCTGTATAAATAGATCAATAGCTTTTGGACTGCACTTTCTGAAGCGATAGACTGAGAGGCTTTCTTCAAACTAGAAAGCTTTTGTACTGAATTTATTAATTCAGCAAGTTATTACAAATGTATGATCCATAAAATTGCTTCAATCCCATGCTACAGTAAATGGGTTTTATACCTTTCCTTCCTGGCCGGTTGTATTTAAGCAGTTGCCAATCTTACACCTCCTTTTTCTGTTACAGACTCCCTCCGTTCATCATGGAAAGGACACTACTGACGTCACGATGACACTCTTTCCAGAGATGACGTGGTTGGCTTAATTGCCAGTCCCAGCAGACAATGGTGTGAGGATCATCCTGGGCTCCTCCAAGGGACTAATCTAAAGGGAGTCTCCCATCTCAAATGAGAGATGCTCCCTTCTCTTAAAACTGCAGTAAAAACACCCCTCCTCTAATCTGATCCGAATTAAAATCAGGCTCAAACTAAGACTTTCATTTTTATTTCTCGTTTGCCCAAGGAAAGACCTCTTTGCCCTGTTTTCCTCCAAGTCAATTTTGGGCAAAGTGAAAAAACACAGTTCCACAAAATCTCTGTGTGAAGCCACCAGGAACGCAGCAAGATAATAGTGTAGCAAGATAAGGGGGATTAAGATTACTTCTGGGCTTTTTAAGAAATAAAAGGTGAAAAAGTTAATGGAACACTCAACTGGGAGACATTGCTGGGACCTGCAAAAAGCGATAGACCGAGATAGCACAGCAGTTGTCTTGTATGAAATACCATTGCATCAGCCTTTTCCACGTACATTGAAGCCTGCTGAATTCCACATGGATTATGGCATGGAGCCTTTAGGAGCTACGGGTAATGAAGCTGGTCATTTCCAGCTGATGTGTGCAATAAAGAAGCAGCTGAAGGACAATGAAGTGGCCAGTAGTGAAATGAGAAATACAATGGCTGGCAAAATGATGGCATAATCATTGCAAGATGGGCGTTCTGCCTCTTGTTGACTATTCATGGATCCCTCGGAGGCTGAGGATTCTTGTATGGAGCATGCCTATCGATTACACCTCATTTAAGGTCTGATGTTTGCCTTCCACCTACTTATGATTTTTCTGGGCCAATTTGGTTCTTGTTTAACAGAGGAAGCTTTAAACAAGATGCTCGGGCACAAACACAGCAGTGCTTCGTGTTCAAGAGCAGCGCATACTGAGAATTTGCTTGTATTGTTGTGGAAATCAGATGTTACTTTAATAGCCATGGCGAGTTTGAGTGGAATGTTCTGTAGAGACAATAACAGCCACCGACAATCCAAATCCAGTGGACGCCCAATCCGGCTTGTATTGAAGCTGATGAAGGATTTCTATTGTACTTAATGGACATTGGCCTCAGCCTCAAAAGAGCACACTTCAGATTGAACTTCTCTGCTTTTGCAGAGATCTTATTAGATTTGCAGAGCGGGTATTAGATTTGCTCAGTGGTATGAGAACATTACTATTCTGTTAAATTAGTTTTTCAGATAATAATATATTCTTTTCTACAAGGATTTTTCTTTCTTAAGTCCTTTTTACCTCTTTGCCTTCAGCTGGTTAAGGAACTCATTCTCGCCTTCTGCCTTGGACTGCTACATACCATTATCTTGCAGGGTTAAACAGCTCTCGTCTGCGTCTCAAATGAGAGCTCTGTATGCTAAACTTTATTTTTGTTTCTTGGGCAGGACGACCCTTTCTTATTGGTGGAAGCAAAACAAGAAGAGCCTTATGAATTACATGGAAATCTAAATCAAAATAGACTATTGACCTCAATCTCTTCCAGGGCAAGGCTCAGCACTTAACTTCTGGGGAAGCCCTCCTCATACCTGAACCTTTTCTGTCACAACATAGAGATACACTTTGTGAGCCTGTTCTTAATGAAACAGATCTCCAAGATCCGAACTGTATTATATTATTTGTAGTATTTACACCTGCAATACCCGCAGCATGCTAAGTGCTTTGAAGAGATGTTGCAAGATAAAATCCCAGCCTAAAGAGCTTAATAATCATATTTTATTCAAAATAAAAAATATCCATACTTTGAGCCTGTAAGATACTGGATTAAAAAGGCTTTTCTCCTTAAATTAGCTCACAGAAATATAACCCCCTGAGGGGAGCGAAGGAGACAGCTGTGGAGGGAAGGGAGCCAGCATGACCGAGTACAAAGCGACTTTCAGCTGCCTCATCCGGAGATGCACTTTCAGCCTCAGCCTGGGGTCCTTATGGACGCTTTTATCCCTGGGAGCCCAGCTGGGATCAGAGAGGGTCAGATCTGCTGTGCCCCCCTGCATGGTGTTCCCTGCACGGAAGTGAGACCCGGCCCCGCTCCATCAAGGACAGAGGAACCAGGGGTGGTGTGATGGGGATGTTGTCTTTGGATCTGCCTATTCAAATGTCATCCCTTGCTATTGGAGCAAAATCAAATCACTCTTCCTTTTCATCAGAAGTCAAGAGTGTATCATGCAGTTCCTCAGTTCTGATTGCTGTACACAGATAGCACTATTCCCAATATTTTGTCACAGTGCACTTATTTGCTATTTCTATATGCAGCGTGTCACAGGATCAACATTCTTTATAAAAATATATCAAATTATTTAAAAAGAAAGCAAAACTAAATAATGGCATCTGATGAAATTTTTCAGAAACGTTTATATTTCTGCATGAGGTATACCTGAAGTTTGGTGGAGGTGGGATACTTTTGCCATAATTAACAACAGTGAGAGCGCAATGGAGCACTGCTCAGGAAAGGAATAGTGAACGTGATTAATTTGATTTTGAGGAGAGGAAGGCAGACCCACCATTACATGTTGACAGTTGAGAAGTAAAGCTGACAAGAGTTTTGAAGTCATAAGTTTCAGCTTGTTGCAGAATTTTAATGTGTTTCCACGAGTGATGTTTGGTTAGATATTGTAAGCACAGTACTGGAAAATTAGGATTGGCAAATGAGTAAATTAAACTGAAAATTGGACAAAGTGATTTGAAAGTAGATTTAAGTGCTTCAGTCATGATGGGCTTTGCCCTCCAAGGAATTTATTTTTATTTTTAAATAGTCTGTGAATTCTTATTAGGTTTGAAGTTGTTTCCATTACAGACGCTAGAGATTTTGCAAGGAAATCTGACGGGGCTACAGAACAGTAACAGAACAACAACAGAAGAAATGTAGGTTGAAAGTGATACAGTTTTGACTTAATGATCTCTCTTTTGTGAAATGCTCATCACAGATAACATTTTTGGGCTTCATTCCTGGCTACAACACAGTGACAAAAACACTTAACACAAATGCCGCTGTGCCGCTCCCAGTTCTTAAGAAAATGTCTGCTACATGGCCAAAACCCACATCTGTCTTTGCAGGGTTAATTATGTCTGAAACCCGGAGAAGACTGCATGGGTCGGCGCAGGACGCAAATAGCTCTGGCTATTAGCCGCGCGGTGGGGAGACCACCCAAAGGTGGCAGGCAGAGGAGCTGGGTCCGCGGCAGACCCCGGGGTACGCCGGCGTGCCCGAGCACCTGCACCGCAGCACCCTGCCAAATGCGCTAAGCTAAATCCACTTCCCAACAATGGCACTTTGATTAACACAGGAGTCGGGATTGCTGTGCAAACCGGCCTCGTGCTGGCACCGAAATGAACCAGACAGCTCAAATATGAGAAATGGAAAAAGCAATAAGCATTATTCAAAGAAAACAGCAGGTTGTGCGTAGCCCCAATGGCTTTGTCAGTATATTGTCTTTCCCACGAAGATCTAACATTTTTTGTATTGGCTCTCAAGTAACTTTGCAAGAATATTAGAGATAGCGGAATAGAGATGCGGAGCAGTCCAATAACTTACCGGAATAGTACCTACCGAGTCAAAATTACATCCAAGGATTCCCTCTCCAACTTGTGAGGTTAGATCAGGATGATTTTATCAGCAAGGTCATTTTAGCACCCGTGCTTAATCCCAAATCTAGTCTGATATTTGTTTAGGAGATTTGAGTAATCTCTTTAAGAGAATTAACAAGTGCTGGAGTCCTAAGGAACAATCTTTTCTCAGCCTTGTCTGGAGCAGAAGGATTTGAGGTCAAAGCTAGGTGAAGGGTTTTTTAAGACAGTCTGGAAACAAACAAAATTCTCTTTAGAGCCAGTTGAGTTATAGAGAATGGAGGCACAAAGCCTGCAAATGATTTTAGGCTGGTTTTGGGGTTCAGTTGTCTGGCTGCCCTGGAGGCAACCCACGATGTACCGCATGATGCTACAGTATTGATAACGTGATACGCAGAGGGGCTTGCTCTGAAAGGTTTCCCTTCTGAGCCACATACACTTACAGTCAGTGGCCAAACAGCACATGAATGTTTTGCTGCCTTTTCCAGCGTCACCGTACGCTGCCTGGTGGCCCTTCATGATGCAGCACTGGCCCTGGAGCTGTGTGAGGGGAGCTAACTTGTAGTTAAGGAAGCCGGTGGGAAAATGCAGTGAAACAGTCACTGATGCTCAAACGCCAACCTGTTAAATCTTCAGTAAGTCTTATGTCAGAAATCGGTCCTCGTTTCTTACAAATATTTAGAAAGATAGTCAGTGAATATGAAGTCAAATATTCACTTGAGGCTCTTGGGTTAAATTTTAGGAAGTCTTTGAGGAATTGGCTTTGAATCCTTGCATCCAACGCTACCATACATTCTGATTATTGGATGGATATAAAATAAACCATTTCTACATGTTCTTGTCTGAGCATACGTGGCTGACATCACATAAGATTAGCCCTTCTCTGGCAGATTGGTCCAAGAAAATAACAAAAGCCCCGCAAAAGCAGCATTCCCACAAGACTCCTATCATGTCAGGCAGAATGGTCACCTAGCAGCTCATGGCGTTGTGGTACTATTAGCCCTTACACCCTTTTCCTTCCCAAAAGGCTGATGAACTTTTATCTCGATCCAGAAACAAAGATCAACATCCTGGCCTGCAGGGGTGGGTGCTGTGGATGCTCATCTCGGGCACCCTGCTGTTTCACAGCTGGCACCAGCAGATAAATTTATCAGTTTTCTGAGCCAACGTTCACCAGATGGGATTGCATCCCACTTAGAGGTGCTTCTAGAGTATAGGGAGGTTTGGCTATTAACTTATTTCAGCTTCCAGGCTTTGGACTAGAAGAAATTTTGGAACATAACTGGGAATCCTGAGTTCCAAACACCCCAAACTTAAGAGCACATAACGCAGCAGTTGCAGCTGGAAGGGATGTACAAATGACCTCACAAAGTTTTACAGTGAAGTTTGCTATCCAAGCCATAAGAAGGTTATTACCTTTGCATGGCTGATCAATTGCAACCATGATTTTACTGTAAAAACAAGCAAACCTCCCATTAGACCAGAGAGAAACAATGTTAAATCTCATTCTTCTACATTTGAGAGACATTAGCATGGAAGTCTATTAATGTTTCAATATTTGGAGAAATGGCAGCTTGTGTGAGCACATCGAAGCACCTAACATAGCATGTAAGCGATCTCCTTGACAAGGCCTATAAAATCAAAGGTAAAAGAGGTATGGTGGGCGTTGGCTAAAGTAACACAATATTTGCATGAATGACAGTAGTGAATATGGTAAATATTAAAAGAAATAGTTGATAAATTCAACACATCCTTCGCAGATCCTCTGGGGGGGTGTGGAGAACCCTTGCCTTTAAGTCACCTGCTGCATTTGCTGAGATTAAATCCACCATTAAATCATATCCCAGTGTCCACCTGGTCTGGTGGCTGCTGCAGAGCAGGGAGGTGAGCAGAGGTGGGAAGGGGACACTGCAAGACTGCCCAGCCTTGGAGCTCAGAGGGTGCTGAAAAGCCTGACTGTAACGCAGGTCCTGACATTTCTTCCAGGCTGCCCAGGGAAGTGGTGGAATTGCCATCCCTGGAGATATTTAAAAGACGGGTAGACATGGTGCTGAGAGACATGGTTTAGTGGTGGTTTTGGCAGTGTTAGGTTGATGGTTGGGACTCAATGATCTTTAAAGGTCTCTTTCAACCTAAGTGATTCTGTGATGCTATAATTCTTCAAGAGGAATGACGAGGACGTGCTGCAAGGCAGCCTGCCTGAAGGAAACAGTTACACATAGATCAAAAAGCCACTGAAAGCACTGGTCAAAGTCACTCAACGGTATGATGAGCAACCAGGCTGGCCCATCAGGCTCTGGCATGAGCTGCAGTGCTCCTGCAGATGATCTGATGGGGCATCTGCACTCAATGCAAGCCCTCAAGGGCTAAGCACTTATCTTGGCACTAGCAAACTTTTGTAATAATAAAGCTTTAAGAGAAAGCAGCCATCTGCTTCAGTAAAGGCATCATGCAACGATCTGCCTGCATGGCTTACCAAAGCAGTGAGACAGGGAATCAAACGAGATGGGACCAGGTAGCCTAAACCTCGACTGCTTTCAAGCTCTGCAGCAGGAGCTCAGCCCTCTCAATGCTTCCACAATGATTTACAATTACAAAACTCGCCTGGCATCCTCATGAGGGTCCTCTGAATGCCCCAACAGGAAGCTGGAGCACTACAATCACAGCACTGAAAACACCCACGTGCCCAGTCCCTGGGTGGGGGCTCCATCAGGCACCGACCAGCAGCTCCCTCTGCTCCGGATACCACCGGTGATGCCTTGGACTTATCTTTTTCTGAAACTTACAAAACTGTCTAACAGGAAAATGGAGAAATAGGCAGTCCAGGTCCTCCTGCCTGGGAAAATGAAACGAGCCCCAGTGGGGGAATAGGGAAGGAGAGAGGCATGTGGTATTTCCAGCTTTCTCCATGCTGTGTGGTAACAGACATGAGAAATGACCCCCGTTGCTAAAGCCCTTAACCCTTAGACACTTTCTTTTATTAATGCCAGATGGAAAATCTTAAAGTCTGAAAGTGTAGTGAAAATACATTACAGGAAGGCACGCAGAGTTAAACAAGTCATTGAATGTTCGTTTCCTCAGCTCAGCACATCTTGACGTAACATTCACTCCGGCAGAAATGCCACCAGCTCCCTGGCATCCATTACAGTTTTATTCCAGGGCAATGCTGAACAGGTATTGCCCAAAATAAGGAACTTCTGAGGTTCCCAAAGAAAAACACCGGGGTAAGAAACACTGGCTGCCACTGCCCAGACCAAAGCTTTGACCCAAATTTCAAGAAGGAGCAGAACTGGGCCCGATTCAGACTCCTGGTCACCATATCTTCCCGTGATCAATCAGAACTCCAAGCCATACCAGAGACCTACAAGACTGCAAGATCAGCTAAGTTTTTGGATGATTATCCAGATGGAGCCTTAAGTACAAATATATAATGCCTGTCAGTGTTAATGAAAGCCTTGTAATGGGCCACTCTGTAATATCCACAATTTATGATAGCCTAAAGCCACCTGGTCCTACATCAAACTCATCACAATTTGCAGAAACAAAATCAAAACATAAAAACCCTGAAACAAACATAAAGAAATGAAAAGACCTACTTCTTCAGCAGTTTCTCAGAGACAAGGTGCACAAGGGTTTAAAGAGACCACATAACTTACAGGTGGAGAGTGTATGTAACTATTATATGGCTATTGCATTCAGATACCAGCACCTTTCTGTATGTAAGCACGCTTAACTGGTTTGGTGAAGGTTACTAACCATGCCTTTCTTCTTTTTTAACCACCATGCCTGCAAATTGAAGCCTACTGTTGCCACTAGTACAACCCACAACTCACATAAACGTCTGTTTCTGGTGATAGTTTCAGAAATGGCTAGGTGGTTTAGTAACTCATGCTTTGGTTGTACCGTGCGAGGGGAACTAGAAAGCACCGATATTCAGTGTTGTGTCATCAAGACATTTTTGGCATGACATATCCTCATATTTTACCCTAACATTGCCAGAAGCTGTAACAGCATGTGGAAAAAATAGTGTTCTTATTTTTCCCTGTGCCTATTTGAAGGGTTAGATATAATTGTTAATATACAGCATGGTGCTACTAGCAAAAGTATTAATATAGATCTGCTACTGCTACTGTTTTTTTATTATTAACTGCTACTACTAATGTATATTTTCACATGTGAGTGGAAGTATGTGATAAAGGCATTCCTTTGCAAGTTTGTGCAGTTTACTCTCCAGCCATGACTCACCCATCACTCTGAGAAGCAAAGCCCAAGTGACCCAGCTGCGGTGAGCACACAGGCATCACCGAGGCAGTTTCCTTAGCAACATAAGCCACACAAAAACATCCAAAACATCCTCTGCCTCCTGCTCACTGTCCCTTGAAGTTGTTGCTAAATAAGTGGATGCTAAGCCTCTTACCTGAATTTCAGAGGTATAATCAACATATCACAAAGCAAAACCTTTTGCTTGCAAGCAACTTAACTTTTACTACTGCCCTGACTCCAGGCTTAATAGGAAAAATCACAATTTTTTTTTTCCTTCCCATTATGTTATCTCCAGTCACTGCTTGGGCTCTTAAACAAATAAAGAAAGCAGCTCCTAGGTACTCAGCTGACACCATTGTCATTAGGGATCTGTTAAAGTTAATGAAACTATGGCATTTCAGAGCAATCAGCCCAGATGCTGGATGTTTGTTGGTTCCAGGTGCTCATGATCAAGGCTAGATTAAGAGCAGATAAATAGTTCACCCAGGAGTAGAGGTGTTTGGTTTGGTGGGGATAGTTTTGTAGAGTTTCTTGCTAAGATGTCATGAAGAAAACAGCTTTTCAAGGTGTTGGGCCAAAGAATTGGGAGCTGTTTGAAATGGGGAAAGATGTTTGCATGCAAGGGGAGAAGCACTATTTGTACATCCAAGGTACTGTGTTCAGCAGCCTGTAGTATTTCCTTTTTACTTGTGTGTTGTTTCTTAAAGTATCTCTGCTCCTTGTATTGCAGCCTTCTAGGGTAAAGTATGTATGTTATACTGCATCATGATGCCATTTTTTTTGGTGTTTACTGTAATCTAAACTAAAACTCAGCAAGGCTGAATGCATGGCTTTTCTCCTTGTGTAGGCATGTGGTCATGGAAGAGCTGTGCAGAAATGAGTGTATTGATTTACGTCTGTCACTGTTTGACAAAAGCAGATGGGGGTCTCAGAGTTTTAGTTAAGCTGATGGACCGTACTAAATGCAGCCTGGTTCTGCTGCTATTACCTGTGAGTTAGCTTTGATGCAGCCAAGTTGCTTTTGAAGTATTGTAGAAGGTGGAAAAGAGCCATCTTTCTAGGCAATAATAACAGAATGATATTATTTAGGCTGAAATGAGTCAATATTTGGAAAATTCCACTCTTAGTAATAAGACCTTGCCTGAAGGAAGCTGATTGTTGCAGTCTGTAAGGAGGGAGCCTGTAGCAGATGGGAGAGCAGGTTAGTAGGATGAGGCAGAACCCGAGTGCTCCTGTGGCCACCACGGGGCAATGCTGGGGGTGCAGCTTAGGGGGACATGAGGGTGCAGCCAGGAGAAGAGGCGTGTGGGCACTGAGCTGTCTGAAATTAGGCATGCAAGATATGGGAAATCAGGTTTTCGTTGCAATGTTGCACAGCAGGGGTAACCTGCTTGGTGGTGGGAAGGGATGCAAATCTGATTACCGAGGCACAGTGTGAGCATGGCACAGCCACAGGTTTCAGTTAAAGGTGGAGGAAGAAAAGGCAAATTTGGAGAGGGTGTAAAGTGGTAGAGATTTGAGCTATTGGGGAGCTTGTCCCTGGTAGCCCTTGATGGTGATCCTGTCCCCACCTGGGGCCTAGCAGAAGGCTGCCTGACCTGCTTTTCCAAGGCTGCTAGCTCCTGCTGGCATCAGAAGTGTGAGGCCCTGGCTGTGTTATGCTAACACTTGTCCTATAAAGCTGACACCAATAATGAATGATAGACCATAGTTCTGTAATATCGCCTTCCTCAGGATGCCTAACAACATGCCACTGACAGCATTTTTGACGGCTGGATTTCAGCCATTTCCCTGAAGAAGCAATAGTTTGGCCATGGTCCTATGACAGGGAGCCCAGTCTTGAACGCTTATGATGGGGGGTGAGGGACTTGCTTCCCCTTCTCCCTGCTGACTACCTCCCCCTAATAAACAACCTTTCCTTATGGCATATACCGTACATCCAGGACTGTCTAGAGGGTCTTTAAGGATGTTAACTGCTCAACCTGAGCACACAGTTGGTCTTGGCTTGATGCTCCAACTCTGAAGCCACCTCTTCCAGATGAACAAGCGCATGTCCTCTAATCAGTGTTATTGCACGGGAGCAGCTGTCTGTAGCACAAGACAGCAGATCTAATGACACATTGCTGGAGGAGTTCTGGGCTAGACTATAGCAATAACTTATTAAATATAACTCTGAGAGAGCCAATTTTGCTAGTTTTGCAGAGATTACAAACAATTGAGAAATAAATGAGTCTTCTTTCTCTCCTTGGTCTGTTGGTCAGGACTTCTAGTTATTTGTGGGCTGAATCTGTTACTGCCTGTTGTGTTCCTTGGCATGAACTGAAATTTCAGCCTCCAGGTTCGTGGCCATTAACCATGGTGCAAAATAAGTGATGCATTTGTCTCACATGATGAGTTTGCCTGTGGAAGCTGCAGATGATTTGATTGACTTATGACTGTGGCTGGGTACTTGTATCAGGTGCCCACAAAAATGACCAGTCTGGAATGGCTGCTTGCTTGTGTGACATGATGGTCCCTCCTGCAGATGCTGGGCACTTGACTAGGAGCAGTGCTCCAAAACAGCTGGAGCTTTCTGGTGCCCTGATGGAATTTTCTGCTTCTGGGTTGAGAGGGTGGTTGTAAGGATGAAAAGCGGACAGATTAAGCTCACCTGATCCTTTATGGTGGATTCTAGTAGAGCTCTTCTGCTCAAAACTTTTTGCCTTGTTTTCGCTGACTCCTCTGAGGTTAGTCACTTGCTGGTCTTTTTGATTCAACAGCATAAAATGAAACAGTCATGATTTGTAATGCGGGAGTAAGGATGGGAGCTGATGTGTATGCAGAGGAGACGGATGCACTTGAGGCAGTGACTGTGCTACTAAAGACTACTTTAAATCCTTGAGTGTGGGCTTGAGTGGAGTTAGAACAAGCTGTGTGCTTATGCAATTAAGGCAAAGCTGTGCTGCTTCTTGAGCACTCACAGCACTTGAGAGGATACAGGCAGGTCAGATAACTGCTATGTGGCCATCTGCTTAATCCTCAAACGGAGGGAGACCAGCACCCATGCTGCATGGAAGAGATGGTGGTGGGTTTCTGCCTCAGGCTGTGTAAGTGCAGGGTAGGAGGATCCTGAAGAGTGCTTGCTATTTTAGCAGCACCTGTGCTCTTGTTTTGCTAGAGTTGTTGCTTATTTTCAGGGATCAGGAGGTTGCAATCAATTCCAAAAATACCAAGAGTACAGTCTGAGCCCATGAGATCAGGAGTGGATGTGTACTTTGAAGAAAGCATTGAAGAAAAAACATTTTGAAAGAAGTATCAATTTTATAATCACTGCATAGGATTGACACAACAAGAGACTTTTTCTACTGGGTGAAATCGAAAACAAGGAATCAAAATTTCCAGATTCTCTTTTCAGCTTTCCGTCAACTTGTCTTTGGAGGCAAACACCTTCCTTCCCTGCTTTTGCCTCCTGGAGGCAAGGCAGAGCTGTAACTGGGAACAGAGGTGTCCTGTGGCTTTAAGATTGTACAGTGATGGAAAGCTTTACTGAATGTGCTTATGGAGATATAAAATGATTAATCTGCAGGCATCTGAGAACACTTATAACTTTGCTTTTGGTTCTATGGCTGTTAATATCTCGTAAGGCACATCAGGCCATATCTTAATGATTAAAAAGGGCCTGTTTTATCTGTAACTAGTGAGAAATACAATTATTTTAAGTAGTGTAACTTCTGTACCAGTCAGACAAGTGATATTAAATGACTTTAACTTGGCTGGAGGCTTGTTTCGAGGTGGTGAAAGCACACCATCCCTCGGATCATGTTGCTGCAGCTCTGGAGCTGGTGCAGGGGCAATGCAGAGGGGCAGCAGCCCTGGAGGCCATGAGATGGAGGGCAGAAGGATGTGGAGAGGGTGGGGGATAAAGTGTTTTGCAGTGTCAGATGTAGCATCTTAGCCTGAGGACAGCTGGGGAGGGAGAACAAGAACTGGGTGGGACAGGAGAAATCTGGTAAGAATGAGAGAGATGGGAGATGCTGAAGGATGGACATGTGCAGAGTGGGAGGGGAGAGAAGGCTGGAGACAGGGTGAGGGGGAAGGAAAGGTCATTTCCTTCCACATCAAGACCTTGTGCTGACAGCAAATCCCATCCAGGAGCAACCTTTGCCTCCTAATGCTGACCTGCTAATCGCTGGGAGGCAGCCTGCAGTGCGGAGACCCGGCAGGTCCGCTGGCAGCAGCGGGATGCTTTCCATCATGCTCCCTCCCCTCTGAAACTTCCTGTGCTTGTCAAAGCCATGCAGCTTAACTCAGAGCTAATTAACTGTGTATTAGAGGAAACAGACTTTGTTTTCAAGCAGAATAAACCCAACTGTGAGCAAGTCAGTAGGACATGGATGAGCTTAAGCTATTTCTAGGTTTTTGTTTGCTCTTCCCTTGTATGAGGCATTTTGTCCCCCCACCAGCCTTTTACAAATCAGCAATAGAGCTAAGAGTTAAAAGCAAAGTAAAAAATGGACAGTTTTCCAAGCTTGCCACAGCTCTAGTGTGGAGGGCTACTGTTCAAATGAATCCAGTACAGAAGCTAATGGCTGAGAAACAGTGGGATCTTTCAAACCTCTAATTAAAAGCAATTTAAAATATCCACTGATACTAGCAGGAGCATAAAACTACTGCTGGACACACACCAGTTAGCAAGACCAGCTTACCAACTGAGGGGTGCAGCTGGCCTGTCTTAGAAATGGGCATGGCTCTGCTGATCAAATTGGGAGTTAAATTGACTGACACTGTGTAGAAATTTGGCTGTTTATTCCTCCTGCACACCCCTGGCAGTGCAGCTGGGAAGTGACGTTTCTGAGTACTAAGTGGCAGGTCGGTGCCAGTGCTGAGGGTGAGTGTGGTGCCCAGTGATGCCAACTTGGTCTGTACGCAGCCCAGCAAAGAACATCAGTGTGTGCTTGAAGCACAAGGGTTACAGGTGTCGGTGGGGCTGCGTCAGGAGCGCAGATTTTCAGTTCTGTACTGAAGTAGAAGCTTTACCTAAATGACAACTGAGTAATTTTCTGTCTGACTCCACAAGTTCCATCTTGCTTCATTTACAGTGAAACAGGTATTGAAATCCCACTGCCTGCTGTAAACAGCTGAATATTCCCCCCAGCAGCATTTACCTGTAGGTGGGTGCCTACAAGTGAGTCCCTGGCCACATGGGAACCAGAGGGAGTTCTGCCACAGAGTTCAACTGGCACTAAAACTGCTCCTGTAAAAGTGCATTTCTACAGTTGCACTGTAATCTCTCTGCTGTAGACCTCTAGTTAAATGCATGTTAAAGTCTAGGGTCAAGCCACCTGGCAGTAAATTAATGGTCCATAGTGTACCTACTGCTGTGATGCCTCTCTTCCATTAAGAGAGAGGCAACATTGCTGTTAAGTGGCTTATATGCCCAGAATAATGGTGCTTGTGGCTTGCACCTGCATAGGGGAGGATGCTTGTTGCATTTAAAGAAGATTACATGAGCCAAAAGGCATTGCTCAGCCCAAGTGGCACCGTAGAGCTGCAGCATCCCAAAGGCAGACTTTCATGGGAGTGGGACCTCCTAGCATNGGGGGGGGGGGGGGGGGAGAGATGTTCACACAGACCACTGTCCGGGTTTTGCTGCCTCTGCCTGTCCTTCACCTGGAGGGGTATTACAAGCGTCAGTATTTGTGTTTGTAGCCTCTGAACAAGTATGCAAAATCCAGGAGACTCCTTTGCTACCCCTGTCCCTCGTCCGGCACAACATGCAGCATCTGCTTACTGGTATGCATATCTACCAATTGGTCCTTAAATGTCAAGGGGAGAAACGTTGGGTCATTCTGGACACATGCAATACTCCAGGCTGCTAGGTTGCCTCTAGGCTTTTGAACAGTAGCCTGGAAAGCAAGTTCAGCTCTTGGCTGAAGGGGTCTCCCCACTGCCCTGCTGCTTGGCATGCAAGGTGGCACAGAGAGGGGGTGACTTCTCTAGCTTGTTTAAAAGAAAAAGAAGAGAAAGGGAAATAAGAGGCATTTACCAGCTTTGAAGGTGGGATTGGTGCTGAGGCCTTCTGCTTTCCTTTCCCATTGTTGTGCTCCTTGTCTCTCATGGGCCCCATGTTGCAAATCCTATGCTCCCATCTGAAGAGCACCGGCTGTGGGCTCCCTCCAGAGCCCGTTGATGCAATCTGGGTCATTTGGAGAAGGTTGTCAGGAAGGATCCTGTGCCTCCCTGCTGTGCCAGCTCTGAGCTTTGCCTTCCAGGGCGTGCAAGGGGCTGGGCTGGTCCTGAGTCCTCCTCCCAAACCTGGCTTGCTCAACCCACTGCAGCCTTGGGACTCCCGGGGTGTCCCCTACGGTGATCGGGTGAGGTAGGCAATGCTGGGGTGCTACATCGGGGACACAGGGCAAAAAAAAAAAAAAAAAATACGCTGTGGGATCCATCAAAGCACTTTTTTGGGTCGGGAGAAGTCAATGGCTGAAGCCAGTACAGAGTTATCCCTGTGAGGCAGAACCCTGCTGCCCTGCCAAGGGGCTCCTGGTCAATAAGGGGACTTCTATTGTGGCAACAAAGCCCTCCTGGGGAAAGACAGGATTTCTTCAAGTGGGACTGGGGGGATTACAACTGAGAGCTAATCTGCACGGCTGCTTCATAAGTTTCCCCAGTGCCTGGACTCTGCGCTCAGCAGCAGATGCTATATGTGCTGGGAATAACCGATTTCTCAGAAACACCATGTGAGAACATACGCATGCAGAGGTCTGAACGGAACACATCAGTTTCTTTGTATTTAGTTTTGTCTGTAACAAAATCTCTCCCCACTCCACATCAGTTTAGTACCAAGGGGCCAGCTGTGCTGTCGAGCACCATGGCTTGGTGGAAGCCATCCTCCACCTGGCAGTTCATATTCCTCATGAATCTCCACCTCTTTCCTTGATCTTATTCTAGGTATTTACACAGACAAATGCTTGTAGGCAACAAATATATCTCTAAAGTCAGCATTTAGACCATTTTCAACCTCATACTCATTTACTGCAGTCAAAATTCACAAGCAAAGTTGGAATGCAGGTACTCTTCTAGCCTAGGGACCACACCATACAGGGCTGTGCTACTGTTAGCGCATGTGTTCAGAGAAGCTTTACTCCATACCAAAAGTTATGTGGGTGATGAATTTCCAAGGCTTTCCAAACTAATGGTTACAGCAAAGCAGTGGAATTGAAGACTTTAGTTCCTATCTGGACACTCTTCCAGTTAAGCTGCAGGTTTTTATTCAAATTCTCAAAATGCTCACTGCCTCAGTTTCTCTGTTTGTAAATCCCCAACCTTCCCATTTGCTATTCTTGGATTAAAAGCACCATGTAAGTTATGGGTCACGTTCTAGCAGCTGCTGCTTGTAAACATTTGGGAAAAACAAACCCTGAATGCTCTCTGGGGAATATGGATATCCCAAATCAGCCCAAGGTGGGAATAATGGCGCTGTTATGGTATAGCACTGTGTGTGTAAGCTGGGGAGTGGGTGGAAGTTTGTGTGCAGTTACTGCTTCCTCAGCCTTTCTCTGAAATACAAACATAGGTGATGTCAGCTTCACCCTGAAGTGAATAAAGATCACAAATACAAAGTCAAATAAGACCTAATTGCCCATTAAGTGCCTGGCAGCCTGTTTTAATTTGCTCTTGCTACACCTTTACTTTGCCTGGTGCAGCTGGGAAGTGCAGCAAGTGAGCGCTGTGCAAGCCCCTCGGTGAGAAGTTGGAGGGGGGACAGACAGCGCATTACCTACTGGCTGTGAGCCAGGGCTTGGCATTTCCTGACAATTTTTTGTTTGTTTGCAGTGCTGAAAGCAGCTTATTATCAGCAAGTGTTTCTTGTGCCCCTTCCCTACCCTGTATGCTGCTTTCAGTCCCTATCGCAGCATTCTGGAGTATTTTGCTTTCCAAACAAGAGGCCCACAGGGAGATTTTTCAAGTAAGTGTCTGTCCCCCCTGCCCATACTAACATTATGATACGCATTGCTAAAATACTACTGTGAGCCTCTAGCTCCAGCACACAAAGGCTACCAACACTTAATTCATTCCTCAGATGAGCTAGTGTAATTTATAAAACACACTTGAAACTGCCTATAAAATGTCCTTCACTTAAATTCTCAGTTAAAGCCTGTCTCACACCAGCTTCTTGACAGACGTAACTGCTCTATGAAATCCTTTTCCAGGGTGCATTTAGCAGCAAAGCCTGAATTTGCTCTAACACACACTGTACTCTTCAGTCCCCGATATTTCATGGCAGCCCATCTAAGCTCTTGGCACCATCCCCATCCCGAATGCCTCGGCACATCCTGCAGCTTCCCCAGGTAAGGATCAGGTTTACCTTAGCAGCAGTGGAGCAGCAGTGCCCAAAATGGAGATTTCAATGGGATCTGACAGGGAGATTTTTCCTCTCATCTACATACTTCTGTAGTTTCCACCTTTGGGAAAAGAGCCTATCTACAAGCAGGAGGTTTCCATGTATCTTGTCTCTTGATGTCTCCGAATATTTCTCATTGCTCTTGCAGTTCCCAGGCAGTTTTAATTACTTTGTGGTTTTTTAAATAGATGCGAAGCACCAGTGTTCAGTAATTATTCAGAAATGAGCTGCCAGAAGGAAGTGGGTGTGAAGACTCTCTGAAAGTCAGCCCGAGAAAGCTGAGCTTTCTTTCTCCAAACTTTATTTCATGAAGCTCCTTGTTATCCCCACCTTCATAAAAACTCCTCTTTCCGTCCGTTCCGCCTGTGCATTCCTGGCTGCCTGGGCTCCTCTGGGGCATGATGCCCATCTCCACGAGGGCAGGATGCTCAGTGTGGGGTCGGTGCCTTCGCTGTCACTTGGCAAAATTCATTCCTCTCACCTGCTCCTCGGAGGAAAAGTGCAGGAGTCAGGCAGAAAAGCAGGCTCAGGGTTGGGGTAATCCCACTATTGTGCCCATAGATAGGCAGCACCTTGCCTGGCTGTGCAACCTTTACTTTCCAAAATGCCAGAGCTGCATGGAAGCAGGTGTGCAGCTCTTTCTCCAGTGCTTGCTCGACCCTGTGGATCCTTGTTTGTGCTGGTCTGAAATCGGGAGCTTCCCAGCCTTTCCCTCAGTCACCTCCATCGGACCACTTTGTCCTTGGATGGTATTTGCTTTTCTGAGTCAAGCGCGTGCTGGTGAGCTGCTCCTGTTCATCTCGGGCTGCTCACTGACTTCCCACACTGTGCGCTTGCTGTTTGCTCCTATGGCAAAAATAAAAACTGCTTTTGCTGGCATGGTCCGTGGTTGGTTATGATAGGATCTCTTTTTCCCCTGTTTAAAATGTAAGATCTCATGAATTAACAAGCTACAGACTGTCTAGATATTATACCAGTCAGTCTCTGATTCATCAGAGAATCTCCTTGGTAACTAGCTGTTCCTCTCTGATGATTTGTTACAAAAAAGCTCTCCTAATTTAAAGATAAAATTCAGTGAATGCAGACAGAGGAGTTACAGGATGTAGATACCTTATACGGGAACGTATGCCTTGTGTGCATGCAGCTATACTGGATATTTTCTGATGTGTGTGGGAAGCAGCCTCTCCGTGAAACAGCACGGTATCACCCCATGGGTGGGAAGCATGTCCTGGCTGCCCCATCTCTGCTAGAAATGTCTTTTGCTGTTCCGGGGCCAGTGACCCTGTCTACAGGGCAAATAATCCCCCAGGAGAAGATGTTGTTGGTATCTAATGAGGGGCTGGACAGTTCATGCTTTAATAAGCCAGGTTTCTGTTCTTGCGTGGGACTGATGGCCAATTACAAAGATGCTGAGAGAGGGTGACTTTCTGTGGGAGGTGTGCTTGGTGTGTTTGATGCTGCGTTGTAGCCCTCCTGCTCTGGTAATGAGCCCCCGCTGCCTGACCCCCCCTCGGTGTGCAGCAAAGCACTGCCACTGCTGCTCCAGCTGGAAAAAAAGTGCTTGCTGAAGGTTTGTTTGGGTGGTTTATTCCAGGAACCGGCATTGCTGGAAAAGTTGAGAATGCTTTGCTTCGTGTTTGAAATAGCTGGTAATCGTGTTCAAAAAGTCCGTGCGAGTGAAGAGTTTGACCCGTGAATGCCCAAGCTATGTGGTGAGAGCTGTCTGGGGTCACAGAGGGACGAGGCAATGGTTTGGGGCTAGAAATGAGTGTTCATGCTGCGAGTGCATGAGGACTGCACGTGTCCTGCGCACCCACAGCCAGGAAGCTCCGACTCCCTGTGCGCACAGTGCCTGTGCCAGCGGAACAGTGCTGCCCTGCATGATGCTGAGCCCACCGGGATAGAGAAGGGGACAGACAGACAACTCTAAAATGGGTACAGCTGAGCTGCTTTCAGTTCCTTTTACCAGATAAATTAGGAATCAAAAAATCTTTCCTTGAGTTCTCATGCAAAACTGTCCCAGCAGCCTGCAGGTGACTCTTGGCAGAAGCTAACAGGAGCATGAAGTGTGGGACAGGTCCACCACCAAGACTGGGCAAGTCACCTTCCTCTCCATATTTTCCCACTGGCCTTATGCCCCTTCTGTCCCATGGCACTAATTCCTTTGAATAAATAGAGAAAATGGCAACAAAATGCCAGATCTTTTATTGCTGCAAGAGGCTTTTAAACTCATGGTTAAAGCTGGGCCACCCCCGGGAAGCACCCAGCAGCTGGAGGAAGGCTCCCACAAGGAGCTCTGGCAATAGGGCTATTGCCTATCCCAAGTGTTGGCCATTTGGGACAAAAATCTGTGTTCCCATAAGGTGTTGTGGCATTTCTAATATCTAGGCAGGAAAGACCCAGGATTGTGGGGAGGCCTGATCCAGCCCTTCACGGATTCAGACCTGTGGTTTCAGTGTGTTTAATTTTTAATAGGCAAAAGCTGGAGTGTAAATGTTCTGCCCCTACCAGGAGTGTCCAAACCTCCATTTGTCAAGTAATATGGGTGGTGATGAACTGGTTCTGGTAAATGAGGGTTGAGAAAATCAAGCTCACTACTGATGCAGTTGACCTGTGCCAGGAACGTGACCTCCTTCTGGATTAAGGGATGGGTTTTTAGATGATCCAAGTTGTAATAAGAGAGACCTGACTCTCCCCCCATCAATCTGGGATAAAAGTGGGGTGAGATGCTTGTCCTTTCCCCATCCCGCTCTCCTGCTGCCGCTGCGGGTGCTGAGCCGTGGGAAGGCAGGCGAGCCCCGGCTGTGGCCCTGACTTGCCAGGTGCTACTCTCTCAGGTCCAAAGGGAAGTGCAAGGGGAAGCTTCTCCTCTGCCTCTTCCCTGCCTTTTAGTTTTATTTCTGAAGCTTGAAAGAAAGAGCAAAGCTTTTATTGCCGTCAGATCTCTGTGCCTCTTGGTAGGAGGGAAGCTGGGAAACAGGAAGACCCTGATGGGAGGGATGTTCATGGGGCATGTCCCAGCTAGCTTTGTCTCCAGGCTCCCTGGATGGAGGGGAGTCAGGTCCAACAGCACTGCTGCCTGGTGTTGGGGTCTCTAATACCTGGTGCCATCCTGCAACCATGGTGTGGCTGAAGCCACCAGGCTGGGAAAAGCAGGCTTGTTTTTGTTTTGCCCAAGGTAGCAGGAGCTGCATCTCCCCCAAGCAGGGCATCAGGGCAGAGCCTGGGTGCCATGTCCTACTGCACGACTCTCCTGGGGCAGGGGATGCTTCCTTGGAGCCTGTCCTGCGGAGGTAGTGGGCAGACCTGAATATGGACTGTTTACCCTTGCTGAAGCTATGGAGCACCCAGAGGAGCATATTTCAATTTTTATATTATAATACATTTTAATCATGCTGTTGTGACTTGGAGCTTGGCACGGGGAGAAGTGGAAAAGCATCAAAACCTGCTTGTTCCTCACCCCCCAGGTGGTGCCTGCAGCCTTTGGCTGGTTCCCCTGAAGGTGCCTGCAGAGAGCATCTTCTCTGCCGTATTATTACCTACCTCAAGTGGTTTTGGTTATGAATTCATATTTATAAAAAAATAAGAAGCTTATGTACAGTGTTTTGCTCTTCCTATCTCCTTTGCAATGTGTTTCTATTTTGGGAAATGGAGCAAAGGTGGCTGCAGCTATTTATAGCAGGATAAGGTGCATGGATGCTGGTGCTGGCAGCCTGGGGTGGGCACGGGGCTGCCTGCCTGTGGATGGCAAGGGTATGCCTGCCATCAGAGGTGGTGTTTTGGGTTTTTTTCTGCCTTTCTATGGCTTTTCCATTTTATTTCAATTGCTGGTCTAATCCTGAATCAGATTTGAACTTAAATGAATGTCACTGGCAGTAAAAAAAAAAAAAAAGAGGGGGGAAGGGGGAAAGGAAATGCACACAGCCTTGGTGAGTATTTTTTTTTATGAATTGGATCTCTTGAGATGAAAGCTTCATTACTGAGAAACAATAAGCCCACTACACTTTCAGTAGTACAAATGGGTTTCATTTGTATTAGGTAGATACGAGCTTATTATTTTTAGTCTGTTCCTGTAGCACGAGGAATGTTTAATGTGATAATCAATGTAATTGAGGAACTGAAAGTACAGAAAATTGCGACGCTTGCAGGGGTGATAATGGCTACAACTGTAGCGCTGCTGGAAGGGCTGGGGGACGGGTACAGGTGTGGGTAAAAACACTCCGATCCCGAGTGTGGATGATCCCATGTCATGCTGGGGTCTGTGGGAGGGTGCCCGGCAGCTCCAGTGCAGCCCTTGCACGGGGGTCCGGACCCTCCCCGGTGCTGGTGGGATGTGCCCCGACCATAGCACCCAGCAAGAGGCTCAGGGCTGTGGGATGCATCTGGGATCAACTCTGCTGGAAGGACTCAAGGGGAAGGAGCTGCTGCCTTCTCCTCTGAAACCCAAGGGCTTGGCAGGGGCAGTGTCCCCTCCTGGGGTCTGGTGGGAAGAATGACATTCAGGAGCAAGCCTTGCTGCTGAATTTGGCAGCTACGTTTGTTTGAGCAGGTCTTTATTGAGTGTTTGCAAACCTTGATGGGTTCACAATTTGGCCAGTTCAGTGGCTGGTTTTCGGGGTTTTTTTTCCCCCAGAAATAGCAAAAGGCACACTTCTGACACCAAACCCCTCCTACCAAATTCCCAGCTCCTCCTAAGTACAGGGTTGCTAAAGGTTTTCAATTAGATGCTTCAGAGCCTCTAACATGGACAAAACACAGCGTTTCCCCCTCAGCCGGCTGCTCAGAAGCTGTGAAGCTGTTTTGTGAAGCTTTCCCCACCACCCCGAAACTCAGCCTGTGGCAGGTACCCACCACAAATATTTTCAGCCCAAATTTCTGGAAACCATAAGCAGCAAACACATCGGAGGACCCTGCCAGCTATAGGTGGGTCACCTATAGCGCTTTGGCCATGGCTTGCGTGAGCCCGGCTGCACGCAGCTCCTGCTTTGGTTTCAGGGAGCTGCTGGTTGCCACGTACCAAATTCAACCGCTCCTGTACCTCCAGGCAATTTCACTGCTAATTTTAGTTCCCTCCCTGACACAGTGGGGTTGTTTGTTTGTTTGCTGGTGATTTACTGTGTGCATTAGTCCGCAGAAGCTGTGGTGGGGAGGAAGGTGACTCGTTGGCTCTGAGCTGGCCACCAGCCCCGGGGGCTAGGAGCTTGAGTGTGGGGCACCTGGGCTCCCCTGCCAGCTGCCTGGGCACTCATGGGTGAGAAGAAATGTCTGGGACCCAGGGGAGATGGAATAACTTTTAGACGCAGCCTCTCAAGCTGCTAAATTCAGAGCAAGCCTGAAAGGAAGGACAGCCCACAAGGGTGCAGTCAGGTTTGTTTTCAGCCCTCTCTCTTTTAATTTGTTTCGCTTAGAGGAGGGAAGTTTCCTCTGTTAGAAAAGTTCCCTTGTTCTAGTGGTGGTCTAATAAATCATGGCTTTAGAGACAGAAAGCTGTGTGGTGCCATCCCTCTCAGAGGGAGCTGCCGGAGCTCCCATCCCATGCTCCCACCGGGATGGGTTCCTGGCTGGCAGTGTTTTGAACCCCACGGCACTGGGCTTTCTCCCTCTGCCCTTTCTTGCACAGACAACTCCAGAGACAGCCGGGTTTGACCATTAAACGCACTCACTTTAGCATATGCAATCGGTTGCGCCACGAGTTACATTTAAGCCTGCTGCAATCAAAGTGTACTTTGCTGAGGGAGACGACTGAAGCCAGAGCTGAAGGTACGGCAGCAGCGTTCACGCTCATAATGCAATTGCTTACATTACAAAGCAATTATCAGGGTTTAAAATTCCAATAGAATTCTGAAGGCGTGCATGCCTGGGGGTTTTCCATTTGCAAAGATGTTTCTTTTATTGTACATACTTGCCTAATAACTTTACCATTTTAAACACATTGAGGTGTTTTAGAAACCTATTTGTGATCTTTGTTGAAAAATAAAGGCAATCCCGGCAGCTCCTTGCAGAATACTTGCTCCTCCATCGCAAGCTGCTCCTAAGGCCTGATTTAGGTTTTGTGCAGGTTTATTGAGGTAAAACCCACATGCAGGGTTTTTTCTGCTGCCTTTCTTAATTTTTGGCAGCACATCCTTCAGCTGGGGCAGAGTGCTTTGGTGCTCCTGTCACTGCGAAGCCATCTGTTTTTCCCTATTGGCCCAACCCCTCCGGGAGCAGGAGTCACTCTTGCAGTAAATTTTCCCCCCAAATAACACATACATCATTCTTGCAGCCCGTTCCCGCTGCTCTGCAGACAGGCTGGCTGGGGGGGTGGGAAGGGTGAACTTTCTCCGTCAGCTGCTAAAGAGCAAATTTGCTGCTGGTATGTTGAGGTGTTGGAGAGCCGGGGTGCTGGGGCAGGGCTCCAGGCAGCTCCAGTCCGGACCAGAAGGGCCAAGAACTGAGTTGGGACTTACTGGAGGAGATAATTCAGACAACCCTCATTGCTTAGCAAGGGAGAGACGCTCTGCAGAGAGGGAGATGTTATGTCCAGACCTGACAACTCAACACCTCCCCAGCTCCTTTAAACAATTACCATCAGACTTATCACACAACTGTTTATCACATGCAAAATGCATATGAAACAGCATGAGTAATTTCCATAGTAACCATAATCATAACCTCCCTATGTAGGGATTCAAATTGCCAGATTGACGCATACTTGATCGTGCTACCTACGTACGTATCCTTGCATAAAGCATATACGCTTCCAGCAGGCAGTGTTGTGTTTGTGGATTCCGCTGCTTGGCTTATAAGCATTTACAAAACCTTGATTACTCATGTGTAATACCTTTGCACTAGACGCATGTTTCTGTAGTGTCTTTAAGGTTACGTGGCATTCTATTTGCAATCCCTTTTATAAATAATAATACAAAACACTTGCTGCTAAATCTGGCTGTCAGCGAGCAAATGCCAGGAACCAAAACGATTATTATTACTATTATTTGTAACATTCCAAAATCCATTAATTTGCTTGTTGCGGTGTTAGGTAATGAATGCTCCTGCAGCAAGGTCACAATTCCGTTTTACATCAAATAACTATCTTTTCTCATGTATGATACATGAAGCGTATTTCTTGCTTAGGGCATAATGTTTTATTAAAATTATTTTCCTTTGTTCTTTCTTACAGATTGTCTATTATGACTCCAAAGATTGCCGGCATGACATCTCTTTTTAAATTCAGTGCATAATTATATAAAACAGAAATTCATCTGATGCTACATTAATAAACCTCTTATGGTTTTCTTTGAACGTGGGGACACGCTGCTGTTATTTACCAGACAACATGGATTTAGCTAAGCTTTGTGGAATTTTGCAGTCGCTGACACACGTATCAGATACACGCAGAGCAATGACAGAAATAACATGAAGCCAAACTACTCAGTTCAAGCAAAAAAGACTAATGGAAGTAGTAAAAATAGTAAAGATATGAAAGCAAGAACTACTGAAATAAATATCTGAGATGGGAACCTGCAGGAAAGGTTCACTGCAGCTGCAGATGTGCCTTGTTCAGTGTCAGCCTGGGTTAATTTGCAAGGTGACAGACGCCTTGGGAAGGGGCAAATGCTGAAGAAAAGAGCTGGTGTCCCTGGGCCAGGTCTGCTCATGGAGCTGAGCTGTTCTCAGGTGTCCTTGGAGCATCACTGATTTACTGCAGCTGTGGCTTTGGCGCTTGTATTTAAGGACGATTATGCAGTCCTACACCTTTGGGGTTTTTAATATTTGGTAATGGAAAAAGTCCTGACCCTCTTCTGGCAGCACAAATATGATTTTGGTTAACTGACCCTATACTGCTTGGTCTGCTTTATCCACTTCAGCTGGTCTTGTCTCACCTCTGGCTCTTCCTTCAAGCCCAGTTTTCCCTTGATTGGCTGTAACCACCCCTTGCTGGGATTCCCAGTGCTCCTGCTGGCCACCATGCCCAGGTGTCTCTGGTTCCACCTGAGCTGCTCCTAAATACCCACCCGTGCTGCCCTGAGAGGTGATTTCACCATCTCCCTGCTGTGGCTGGAGGGGTCTCAAAGATGTCTGTGACTGTTGTAGCATTCACTGCACGAGGACGGAGCAGCGAAGTGGTCCCCACGCCCTAGATTTGGCTCTGTATTTGCAGGAGGTAAGTGCTGCTGTTACTGTTTTGCAGATAGAAAAACCTACTGGGTGGCAGATGTTAACTGTTTGGCTCAAGGTCACAGCGTGTATCTTAGAAATCACTTGATAAACACTTCATTCTCAGCAAAGGATGTGCTTTTTGGCTGTGATCTTATCCTATAAAGAAAGCTGAGATACGTTCCTCCTCTTTCATTCTAGAGCAGTGGTATAGTTTGCTCATGCTTAGTAAGTGGAAAATCATTAACTTTGCCTTCTGATATATGTTTTTAATTTCTTTATTCATAATGAGTTCATTGCTGCAGCGGCAGGAGTGAAATATGTGATATTACTGGAATTTCTTTGCAATTCAGCATTAATTAATATCCACTTCGTACACAGTGTTAACAATAACGGGCCTAATCTTTTAGAGGCTGTTGTGGGAAATTCTTTATTCTTTTCTAGTTGGCAAGAAGTGAGGTTTGCATTTTAGCCTTTTGTTTAAAACTGCCTCTTAAGGATTTTGAAGTGCTCTTGTCCAACCCTGTGCCATGTAATTGGGATTCCAGTCAATCTGCGCGCCTTGTCGCTTTGTGTTTGCCAGTTGGTGCAGGGAAGGGCACCTTATTTCCACGGGGACCACGATAAACTTTTTGTTAGAACAACAGGTCTGTCAGCCCTTATTCCTCTTCTTCCAGGAGAGTTTTAGTTGAATGCACTGTGTCACTCGCTACTCCTGAGACCCTTCACCTGCCCTCTTGTGGGATGCTCCTGGGTCTGTAAGGTGTGTTTTCCTCACCTGTCCATTGCAATAATGATGTGCTGCAAGTTTTGTTGGTCTTTGGCTCTCTGGAGGTTTAGACATGCAATTTAGCAAAACTAGCCATCCAGTGGTAAAAACACGACACTAAAACCGAGTTGTTATTTGTCTCTGCTGTCAGGCGTGCCTTAATGCCATCTCTGGGTTCTACCTGTTTCTTCACGGGTGAAAGGGAATGGATTTACTGGTCTGAAATGCTGATTTTCAGCACACCTCGCTGCAGCTTTGGGTGTGCAGGGTGCATGCACACCTCAGCCTTGCCTGGGGGAAAGGAGGGGCTGGGGCTGGGGAAATCCTGGCCTGTGGCTCTTGGTACAGACTGGGGAGCAGCCAGGTGGGTGGTTCATAGCTTACAAAATGTTGTGCAGCCCTCTGCATTTAATTCTCTAGGTCAGCATCAGGCTTAGGTAGACTTTAGGCCTTCAGCACCCTACCACATGCCTCTGGTGAGGATTAAAGGAGTAACTTGCTGCCAGAAGTCAAGGGCTGTTTGCACTCTCTCTTCGTGATCCTTTAAAGCATGGTGTGGTGTGTCCTTTCAACATGGACAGAGAGCTGAGAACTTCACTGAGGCACTGAGATGCACACAGAATTAAACAAGGGATGCTGCTTGCTTCTCTGCGAGCCCGGTAAGGCTGTGCAGGAGTGGGACAATGTTGCGTGGCAAACTTGGGAATTTGTGTGTGACCTTGCTGCTAAAAGCCCCATCTTGCTGTGCCAGGGGATGGCACTGAACTTGTGCATGAGCTCTGAATTTTTGCTGTTCTTAGGCTGCAGAATGAGCAGCTGTGGAAACAAATGGTTTTGAGGGCAGAGATTCACTCTTGGGTGCAATTTGCTAGTGGGTTTTGGAAAGGCAGGAAATGCGGTGATCAGTGCAGGGATCTGTACAGGGACCAGGTCCTCCTCTCCAAGGCCATGTGGGAGTTGGAAACCCACCTCCTCTGGGGCCTGTATGCTGCTTGTATGTTCCCTTCCCCTGCCTGGATGGGGTCGCATGGGCTTTGAGCACCTTGCCACGCATGGCAGGCAGCGCGCTCCGGCTGGCTCTGAGCCCTCTCCAAAGGGCACAGTGGAAATATTGCTGCCAGCTGGAACATACTGGCACACATATTGCAGGAGGTTGAACTGGTTTCATGTAATAAGCCCCTTCTGTCCCAAGAAAACCCCTTAGCTAAACTGTTTCCCATCACTGGAGAAAGGGCATGGTTTAGCAGGAGGGTGCTAAGGGAGCTTATGGGCTTCAGCGGCTTCCTCTCCTGCAGGCACCATGCTGTCCTCCCTTAACAGCTCTGTGGCTCCCTGGACCTAGTTTAAAGAACAGGGGAGAGCTGTGCTGAGATGATGAACGATGCCAGGGTTAGGGCAGATTGCAGGAGGCAGGGGACTTGCAGGAGAATTCAAAGCTATCCCTGTCTGGAGTCTGCTTCTGACCAAATCTCATAATTTTCCATGCCACAGAGGGACCTCTTGGTCCTCCCTGGATCAGACAATGGAGAGAATTAGCTGCTTGCCAGCCTGCGTGAAGGCAGGGTGGTTGCTCGTTTTCTGCACGGTGTTTCATGTCACAGCTTACAATCTGCATGCTTAGGATGGCACTCTGAAGGGCTCCTGCCACGTGTCCAGGTCACAAGTGACCTGTGCCCAAGGACAGCCTGGGGGTGGCCAGCCAGCTGTCCCCTGGGGATGGGACAACCTCGTGGCATGGAGGGTGTGCTGGAGAGGACCTGCTTCTCACCCTGTCCCCTTGGCCACCCCTGATGCCTTGCTGCATGCACCATGTGTATCAGAGCTTGAGGAGCGGATTTGTTGGCTGGGATAGATGCAGTTGGGGAAATCCCTCATCCCAACAAAAGCCATCTCTTTGCTGCTTTTCAGCTTTCCAGCCCTGCTTTGCTCCAGGTTGGAGCTTGCCCAGTGCTTGTGCAAAGCGACAGTCACAAAGCCAAAGTCTGGGAAAGCCGCAGGCTGGGAGTGTGGAGGCACTTGGAGCTTTTGTGTGCTGGGGATGTCCGGTGCTGCATCTCACCGCTCTGTGCTGGGAGAACAGCTGGGGCAAACTGCACCTTTCATACCTCTGCACTGTCATATCGGAAAGAAAATTGGAAGTGACAGTTATTGCCGTTTCCCATCCTTGCTCACTGGGGCTTGGCAGGGAGATGGCACTTGTTACAGCCAAGCCTGCCATCTCCTGACCCAGCAGCTTTGGTGGGAAAACCCAGAGGGATGGATTTTGGATCCTGGTCCATCCTGCTTCACTAACTTTCCGTTAGTAAAGTTTCTTGGTTTTGTTTTTGTGTCTAATTCAGAACACGAGTAGGTTTTGCTCAAGAAAAATGAACAGTGAAGAACACTAATTACTGCACCCTGAGGGCAATGGCATTAGCCTCCCCATACTGCATCTAACTTATTGGGACTAAGCGGGGGCTAATCATAAACCCCAGGGGTGACACAGGCACTTTAGTAGTATATCATCTTGCTTATACATGTGCTTTGCAGAAAACGTCCTACTTTAATCCTTCCCCTTTGCTACACCCACTGACAAATGTAGCCCTGACTTAATATAACGATGTTTTTCCAAAGCTCCTGTTCCATCTGCCTGTGCTGAATTCATATATAGAAATTTATATGAAGAAATGAATTGCTAAAACTCCTATTGAATTTGGTTATCAGAGAGGCCTTTCTAATAAAGATAATATACATCAGCAGAGCTGGCAGGGTTTTTACTGGGGCAATTTTTCATTGAGTTCAGAGTAGATCTTCTTTGATAAGTCTTCCCAGTGCTGTCACTCTTGGTCTCAATGGCATGAATAGCCATTTCGATCGCAAAACAGCAGAGCCATTCAGCGGCTTGTGGGTTTTGGCGTCATGCTCAAGCGTTCTCCACCCTTGCCTGTTTTTTGCTAATCTCTCTCGGAGTAATTCACTAACTTTTTTGTAATGCGAGAGAGGTTCCCTCAATGCACCTCTTAACCTCTGCTGTTCAGACTCTTATGAGGGATGCTGCCTACTTCCACTGTAGGACGTGATCAATGCTGCAGTTCACTCGGCTGCATTATCAGAAAAGTGTAGATGGAGTTAACGCTTTGTTCTTAGAGCACCTGTATGGTTTGGTTTTTATCTTTCAGAAGCTTTTGAATCAGGCTTCCTCACTAGCTCTCACAGCCAGTTTGTAGCTCTGGATCAAACTGAAGTCTTGGAGATAAACCACACTCTGTATTTTTTGTGCATAGTCTCTTATGGCAAGTTCATTCATAACGGGGGATGCTGCTGCTTGCTGAGCTACTGCCAGAGTTGCGTATCTCTTGAGCATCGCAGTTTGTCTCATCAAGACACCCACAGCCTGAGGCTGCCAGTCCACAGCTGCGATGTTTGCTCGCTATCATGATGACAATGACCTTGTTTCCTTGGTTGGGCCTGAATTTGCCACTGAGTAATGCAGGGTGCATACCCTGCAAATGGGGACAAACAGGGAATTTGAAAACAGCTAGGCTGTGCCTGGTACTCGGGACTAGGGCTCGTGCTCTTTCCTTACCATGTGCTGTGTGGGACCAGTGAACACTAGTCCCACTGTGTCAGCCTCATGGTAGTAAGTAGTGGGGTTTTTTTCTTTATTTTTAATTTTAAAGTATTGGTTGCTGATCTCACATGTCAGCAAACTCCAGTGTCTGCAGCAGAGATGATATCTAATGAGTTGGTTAGCATCTGTGGAGATCTCAGCAGAAACAGAAAGACGGGCAAATGCCGTACAGTTTAGCGAGCCATGTGTATCAGCTTTATCTAATACTGACCTTGCAAAAGGTCCTTGGATGATGTGAACTGGCTCTTATTGCTAGCAGAGAAAATAAAGTTGAAGCAGTTTATACCAGCTGAGCACCTGGTCATTATATCTAATGTTGTAAAAGCTGCTGTGGAAGCACAGGCTAAAATGGCTATTCATCTTTGATCCCTCAGCAATACGAGAGTCCCTAGTAATCTCTAAGATTAGGGTTATAGAGAGCTCAAATTTTATCTACAGCCTGCTAAACCCTGTTTACAAAATGTCTCGGTTCAAAGAGGCAAGTACTGCACGTGCAGTATTGCGTGGGTCTCCCCTTCTTCGCCCGTGCCGCTTTTGGGCTTTTAAGTGTGTATGTGGTGCCTTGAAAGTGTGACTTTGCAATGCTGTGGGTGCTCTGAAGGTCAGTGCTGTGGGCTCCAGCACCTGGTATCTCCAGGGGAGGTGGTGGACCTGGGGAGGGGGTACCACATATTTACCGAACTGCCCGTCCTTGGGGAGCAGAGGTGGAGCCAGAGTGGGTTTGAGAGGCGACGTAAAACCATGTTAGAGGAATATACTGTCCTGCAAGACTGGGGTTAGTGGCTTCACTGTCAGCTGGCTGTGTGGTGAAAAGCACTTTGCATTTCCAGGTGGCTTTAATTATACCTCCTCTGCAGGGGAGGGTGTAAAACACAACTGCACAAATAAACAAACTGATGGAGCTAGTAGGAGGCACAGTTGCAGGCTCTTAATTTCCAAACCAACATACGTCCCAGCCACTGTTTCTAGGTTCCCTGTGTATAAATACAAGTCTTATAAAAAGTGACTAATGAGAAGGCTTTTAAATGCCAAAGAGAAAGCCACTGTGTCCAGGAACCAGCTTGTCTTTGGCTGTCTTGGGCCAAGCCTGGAATTGCTCCCCAGGCTTCAGCGGAGTGGCGGTGGGTTTGCTCTGGGAGAACAGCGTGCCTGACCATCAAGAGAAAACAAGGTTGAAACTGCAAAGCAAAACAGGGTGAGTTTTGTGGTTTGCTTGCAAATATCTTGTTCCTTGAGAGTCTGCTCTGGTCTCATATATGATAGTCGAAAAGGATGGATATGGTAAAGGCTATAGTGCTTCAATGATGGATGGAAAACTGTTTTCTCCTCTCTCAAATTGTAGTAGTAATAACACCATGTATCTCTTCAGAAATTTCTTAGGAAACTATTCGTGTCACTCCTGCAATCCTTGGTACCCTGGGTACCTCAGAGACTTCAGGAAACGTTTACTCTGTCTTGTTTGCCCTTCTCCCATCGATGCGCATGCATAAAAGACAATTTGGAAATGTTTGTGCCTTTTGATTGACAATAGAAATCTTTGCTTTGAGTTTTGGCAAAAGGTTCATCGTCCCCAGAATGCTTTTTAGTTAATTCTCATTTCATTTGCATGACTAAACAGTGGTTCTGCACTGCTTCATTACAAAAGATTTGCTGAGCTCCAAATGTGTTTCATTGCTAGAAAAAAAAGTCCAGCAGCAAATCGAGCTTCTATGTATGGTTAAATTGCTTTAAACTAAGAATCTCAATAGCAACAATTCCTTTTATCCCTTCAAATGTAGCCTTGGGCAATATGAAATGGTGAGGCTTCAAGCCCCAGAAGAATCTGGGTGTGGATGGTGGAAACGATGAGAGATGCCTTCATTTAAGAAATAATCTTGGTTACTGTCAGGCCAATAATGTGAAATACTGATTACTCACTCCTGGTACTTACTACTACATGAAATGTATTGCTGTGAATTATTTAGCAAATCTAATTGAATGTTAATTTTGCTAGTGCAGATAAGTAGCCATTGAGCCTAGGCCGAAAAATCACTTTATATGTCATAGTTATGGTATTCCTTAGAACTTGCTTGGGATGATCCACAGTGCTGCCTGCTTTACACTGCATTTTTAAGCTATTCTGTTGGTACTAGTTTGGCCTGGGATGTCCAACAGCCCTGAGCTCTCTGACATTCTACGTGCAGGAGGATGTAAATGTCCCCGGATTTCCAGGATGGGGGACATCTCAAACACTTTGTCCTTTCTGGGGCATTGACAACATTTTTGGGCAGTCTGACAGAAACACCCTGTTTACGGAGGAGTGCAGGAGGGCTTGGGCTTACTCCCTGCAGCTGGCAGGAGTTGCAGCGGAGGTGCTGTGGATCTGCTGAGCCACGGTGGAAGAGAGCCAGGATCTAACAGAGCTGGAAAGTAGCTCTGCAATGGAAACTAGGAAACAGTGTAAAGAGGTTGTGTTAGGCTAAGAAACCTAGATTTGGTCTATCGAGGTCAACATCATCTACTGGGGATTAGGCAGGATCAAGTAATTAATGAAAAGGATAATTTATACCAGTTTTTAATCCCTGCAGAGAGAGTAGATGACACACTTCTGCTGTTGATCCTTCTATATATGTGGGGGTTTTTTGTGAAGCAGTGCAGGGAGGGGAAGGATGGGCAACAGGCTGCAGAAGTTGTCGCTAACACTTCCCAAGTGCTCTTCTCTGCTGGTCCAGGAACCCCTATTCCTTGCAGGTATTTTGTATACCAAAATCAAAGCCTATTCTGGCAGCCTTGATGCAAGGCTACGCCAGCTCCCTCCGAGTCCCCGAAAGCATCGAGCAGTGGAACCTGTGCCTGCTCCAGCACACCACTGCCATGCCACGCCACGGGGTAGATGGTGATGCTGCTGAGTCAACTGCATGCTGAAATTATTCCTGGAGATGCCATCATGAGTGGTACAAGCCTCCATCGCTGTAGTTCAATGATATGAAAGTAGCAGAAAAAGCAGCATCCTTGGGGATGCCCAACCTCTGGTCTTAACCACGTGGTTTGGCCTAATTCCCTCCACGGCTCACACAACTGAAATATTTGCATGGCACTGGTGTGTGATGGGGCAGGGGCTGCGGGCTGGTGGGTCCTGCTGCTCTGCAGAAACGGCTGAATTCTGAACCAGCTGATATCCTTGTTTTTCTTCTTTGTCTTGTTGGTTGTAACTAAGAACATGGGGGGAGACGCATATATTTCTTTTAGGTTATACATCCAAATGACAAAAAAAAAAAATAGTTGCAGTCAAAGGTAAATTGACCAACCAAGGTTTATTCACTGCAAAATTGTCTGCTTGGTCCATGAACAAATCGAGATTTGCTAACTTGTGAAAGCTGCCTCACATCAGGTGGATGTGCAGGTCTTAGTAAACTACAACTCCATTTGACATCTCCAGCACTAAGATTGAGCTCAGTGGAATTTTTCTGCTTCTACATGCTCAAACTTTTCACAAAAATGACCTAAATCAGAGGGATAGTTTTGGCTGCAGATAGGAGGAGGAGGAAGACAATGACAGCTTCTGAAACTGTCACACACTTTGTTTCAAAGCTCATAAATTGCTGTTTTAATACTTTCAAAATGAAACTCTTAGATTCTGTTTTGAAATAGTTCTCTAGTTTAAAAATGTCCCTTGATTTTTAAAATATTTGAAGTAGACTTGAAATGAAATGTGGGTTTTAATGTTTAAATGAAAAATGTCCTTTTCAGATCAACCACAACAAATTTTTCCTTTCTGACCTGCTTTGACCATCAGGCTAAAAACTCCATTATTTGTCCACTTCTACAAGAGGTATTATAGATACTCAGCAAGTGGAAACGCTGATCTCCTAAAATCCTTCTGCCACTGCCCAGCCTGAACCTTGAGACAGGAGAATGCACAGTCAGTTTGGCCATAGTAAGAGTTTGCACCAGGGAATCCCCTGCTGGGTTTTGGGGTACAGAAGTGCGACGTCTCAGCACACAACTGCATTGCTCTTCCTGATGCAGCAGCTTTGATGCCAAAAAAGTTGTGCCTGAGTGCTCTGATGCTTGTGCTTTCAATATGGATATCAAAGACTGCTTCCCACAGCGTTCTCACTTTTATTGCTAAAACATGACACTCCAAATTACCCGACTGCGGAGTCTGGAGCTGTTTAGCTGTGTGTGAGAGCATGTTCCTGGGCGTACGTTGCAGGGCTGTGTCTCCCCCTGCTCCACAGGCTGTGCCTGCTGCTGCTCTCCTGGTATCCTACTGCCAGGGTGTCCATCCACCCCCTCCAGCCACCTCTTGTGGGCAGCCTTAATGCTAAATTAAAGGTGACGTAGTTGTGGAAATGAGTTATTTTCTTGGTGCCCACGTTCCTGCTTTGGCTGGAGGCTGCTGGAGCAGGAGCTGGGCTGCAGCCCCTGTGCCGGAGCTGCAGGGCTCAGGAGGGAGCGGGGTGCTGCCACCCACAGCTATGGGGATGTGGAGGTCAGCTGGGGCCAAAAGCTGTTTAAACAGCTCCAGCCTTCAAGGAGACATGGTCAGATGTGGAGGCAGATTTGGTCCTGCTAGGAGAGGCTTTGGTGTGCTTTTCTCCTTGCTCCTATACTGTTTTTGTGCAACTTGCCATCTCCCCTGCTGTATATGTAGTGTCTCTTCTAAAATTCTAAAACTTTTCTGGAACTTTGAATTTTGCTTTGCTTCTGACATCAAAGAAATAGTGTGCTCTGACACCCTTTGAAATCAGTGTCTGAAATACAAAAGCATCATATTTGATTACACTGGATTTGGCCTCTGCTAGGCAGCTCTCGGTCCCTCTGCTGCAGCAACTTGCTCAGAAATAATGTTATCAGATTAGCATAACCAAAGTGGAAACAGCTCTTAAAACACTGGTAGAGATAAAACAGCATAATCAGATGCAACATGCCTGTTTTTTCCAGCACATGTGAAGAGATGTGATAGATGGTCATGCCCAGCAAAGGCAGATAAGAAATGCCTTGAGGTATAAAGGGAAGAAAATAGGAAGCTATTTCCCACTGCCTGTTTGTAACAGTTTGTAGAACACTACAAATTAAATTCTATATTATTTTTAGCTTGCATTACTGTCAGCCTATAGCATTTGGGAGCATTTAGGGTTCAGAACAGGTTTTATATGCACCCTTTTTTGTCTTCTATGTCACTTTACGGCTGTGTGACACAGCACTGAGGCTGCAGCCAGGTAAGGAAGCTGCCAATGGGGCTGTGGTCGGGTATGGAAAATACAATGGGATCTTTTCCATCGAAGGTGGGGTTCCATTTCAAATGTTTCTCCAGCAAGACAAGCCCTTTCTTCTGCTGTCCTCTTCACCTTATTCACCTCAGATTGAGCCTGAGTCCTGGGGAACCTCATGTTCTCAGCAAGACCTTTGCATCGTTATGACCCTGATCCCTGCACATATATTTTGTGCTGTATAGAGACTCGTCCCACTCCTGTAGCATTAATTGCATGTGTGTAGATATGAAGGGTGGTGGTGTAAGGCATTTCCTGAGGAGGGAGGAAGCTTTGCTCCCTGCTTGAGGGTTGTACTCCCCGTGAGCATCATTCCCAGCCCACGCTGGGAGGCTTGAGCAGAGGCAGCAGAGCCCAACAAGACTGTCCTGGGTCAGCTGTGGCTGTCTCTCTGCTTGGCAATTTGTCCTGCCCTCCCCCCCATTTGGAGAAGGTATTAATTTTGTTGTGGGAATAACCCTAAGAGACAATTTTATCCCAGTGTTGGGGATTTAAAGCCAGAGAATTGGGTATGGTGCATCATGGGCTGCTAAGAAGGTTTTATGGGACCTTCTTTACATGTGAAGGGCACAGCCAGAGCCATGTTCACTTTGCTTTTGCTGTATTTTGTGCGGTAACTCGGAGAGCGTGGTAGTAAAGCTAACGTCGAAGCGAGAAGAGTAGACCTAGAGAGCACAAAACACGAGCAGGTCAGAAGCTTTGGGAGTTGCATGCAGGCATCCAAAAGCAGTGTAAAACACAGAGTTCTTGCCAGCTGAAGTGGGAAGTGGCACCCGTTAAATTTGCAGAGAGCTGTTGGGAGAAAGGCCAAATTCAGCAGCGGGCTGTCAGCGGCTGGTGCCTGGGTCCCCGCGCTGCAAGGCAGCAGCCACACCGTCCTCTGAGACCCTTGGGATGGGCAGCTTCCCTCAGCCCCGCAGGGGAGGGAGCCGATGGTAGGATGTGCCTATCCTTTGGGAGGCTTTGCAGGCAGGAATCTCAGCCCAGCCTGTGCAACGGCTCCCTGGGGCTTCACTGTCAACTGCGTGTGACGCTAAAGGCCCTGAAGACACCTGAAAACCACCACCGCCATCCCCAAAACACGCATTTAAAGCTGTTTTATTTCTCCCCGTTGTTGTGTTCTCTGGGCTGTGCTCTCCCCTGCTAGCGTGGGTACGGGAGGTAAACTTTACCTTGAGGTAAGTGTAATGGTTATTGAGCTGCACGCTGAGTGCCTTTGCAGCCATTAATGGCACAATCAGCGTAACGCAGCTTAGCTGCCCCGCAGTTATAACCGCGTGAGCAAGGCAATGATGTTTTGACTGGCAAAGGGGCCCTCTTGGGATGCGATTTAAAAGGTTACCAGTTGAAAGGAGGAGGGATGGAACCCATAAAAGCGAGGGCACGGTTGGGTTGAGTTCTTTGCACCTTCCATTTGCATGGTATGACACAGCAGAAACGGTAAAATGAGCAAATAGCCTGTGTCTACTTCACTGCTGGGTGGGAAAGGGTGATGGTTTTTTTTCTGCACATCTGGAACTTGCTGAACCTCCCCTGCTAGCTGTTTTGGCCGTTGTTCCTGCCCAGTCTCTTGATATTACAGGGCTTTTTGCTTTGTTGAAAGCCCTGTAACTTGCAGCAGGGAGTGTTTAGCTGGGGTAGAAACCCTTTGAACAGCTGGGCAAACTGCTCGGTGGTGGAGGAGAAGACGGAGAGGCAACAGGGAGCAGGGAAGGCTGTCTTGAGCTTGCCTGGAGGGGGTGGACAAGCGGCCAGAGTCTGGGGGGAGTAGAAAGGAAAAGGATTAGAGAAGGAGGGACGAGAACGTGCAAGTATAACCTCACTCTCTGGTTTCATAGATCTGTGGAAGATTAGGATCCCAAAGAGCTAATGCGGAGCTGGAGCTCCAGGAAATCAATCCACAGGAGTTTGTGCATTGATCTGTTTGGAAGCATTAACCTGAGGAATTTCTCCATCTACACTTGTTTTCATTTGGGTGCGTGTTCTTGGGGATTGATTTTCTTAAGATCTGGGCGTTGAATTAGATGTTTTTCTGGATGCAGTGGTTCAACCTCAGCTTTTGTAAGGAGGCATTAGCTGGGATTTCACCTAATTTGACTTTGTTATTGAGATTCAGTGACAGTCAGCAGTAGGTTTGTGGCTGCATTTTCCTCAGCAGCCTTTGAAAGGGCAGGGAGCTATTTTATCTGTAATGATTAATTGTGTTTTCACCCAAGTGCTGTAGGAAAGGGGGGACTGAACCTAGCCATGGCAACAAGGTCATGTGGCATGACATGGAGTTGAATTCCTACCCTAACAAAACACGGTGGCCTCTTGATGGGTAAAGAAGATAAAGACACTAAAGTGTCATCTTTTCTTAGGAGAGGTAATGTGTAAAGATGTGACATGCATATAAATATATAAAAATATGTGTGTGTATGTCTATTTTCTTCCCAAATTGCTTTGCTGTCCTCTGGCCATAGAGGAATGAGTGTGGAGCCTTAGGTAAAATGAAGGCCAGGTGGCCTGAGGCTGTGCAGTTCTGGTGAAAAATATTTTTTGGGAGAGAAGGAAGTCACAGGATATACCAGAGGGCTACGGGAGAGGCTCCTCCATTTCATCTACTTGGTGATGGTGCTGCCCATCTCCCAGCTCATCTCGTTTGGGTGCAACCATGCCTGCCCCTTGCCGTGGCTCTCTGCGAGTGCCAAGACCATTTAATTAAAGGAGTGAATATCTGTGCTCAAATTGCTAAAACAGGCATTAATACAGTCTTGCTTCCCCTGTCTTCACCTCCCTCAAGAGCTCTTTGCTTGCTCCTGCCCACTGCATGTCATTTAGCCCTGGTGGTGCCAGGGCAGACTGCTTTAAATCACAGGAGGATCACTCCAAAACCAGCTGAAAATGGAGCCACTGAGTATTTACAGAAATAAAAGAAGAGTGACTTTGTCCTCTGTAGGCTTAGCACCTTGAACCCGTGAAGAGCTCGACATGCAGTGGTCAAGCCAGAATGAGATGAAGCACAATTCATTTCAGTGGTGTTTTGTATGCAGAGTCTGAGCTCAGGCACACTGCGTTACCAACAGCTGATAACAAATAGATATGAAACACCTTTGAAATGTTAACTTATCCTGAAAAGCCCATTTCTTGGACACTTCTAAGCAACACAAAGCTTCATCCCAGACAATCTGCACCCTTCTCTCTATTTTAATAAGCAAGAAGCGTAGCGTATGGCTGGGAAGAATGCAACAAATATTTTTACATTCACGCAGCTCAGGAAAGAAGGGATGTTGCAAAACTTCAAGCAACCCCAGTTTCAAAGTAGAGCGATGAACAGACAGAAGAGAAAGCAGGGAGCAGCGAGGTCTCGGGCAGGAGCGTGCCTCTCCCTCTCAACAGAACGGCCCCATCTTTTCCCCGTGGGCTGTAAGGGGCTGTGTAGGCTGTGCCCTTCCAGGGGATGTTTTGTTTTTGACCTGCATTGCAAGAGCAGCCAGAAGACCAGATTTCTGTCATGCCAGGCTCCATTTAACGCAATACATGCTTGCTCTCCCCAGCTGCGTTTTCCCTGTGCTCCTTCTGAAGTTGGGTTTGCTGCCGAACTCCTCGTGTGGGTACACCGTGACCCATTTCAGTTCAAATGAACTAGGTTAGCTAAAGCAGTGTAAAATGTAGGTCTCTTGCTATTTTGCCTCGCTTTGAGTGAAATCCATTGGATGCAGAAGACCAGTCCCTTGCCTGATGTAAGTCAATGTAACTCCTTCGACTTTGATGGCGGCTTGCCTCTTTGTTCCACCTGCAGCACTCGCTTGGCATCTGGTACAATCTACCCTGCGTGGTATTTATTTTAATAGCCTGATAAAGCTATTATTCTCAAGGAGAGATAGTGGCTGGTAGCTGTGTGTTTAGCAGAAATCTGCACCCATACAGATGCCATAAGTATTTGCTTCAAAGATGTAAACACCACATTACCCAATTAAAGGAGTGTCCTTAATAATTTATCAGGCAATTAAAGTATTCATTGCCCTTTATCCCAGAGAGCTCCACCAATGATATATAATCTGGACCTAAGTTAAAATGCTATAATAAATGAACAGTGATGCAATGTATCAAACATAATGAGAACATTAAGGCAATCAAGGGTGGTTTGTCAAGAATGGAGGATATAACACAGTTAGTGGAGCTAGCGTAATTTCTGGAAATACCACTGCTCTTGAGGAGTGGGGCACAGAGGGGGGATGTCTGGAGAAGAAATCGCAGTAATACGTTCCAGGGAGAACGTACCTATTACAAAGTTAAAGATGGAAAAGATCTGTCTCCCCAGTTGTTATTAATAAGCCTCTTGAGAATGTCATGAGAAAGGGAAATGAGCAACTGAAAGAGAGGGATTACAGCAGAAGCAGCATTTCGGTTTAGCTCTGACTGCCTGTCATAGCACAATATTGCTTCATACTTGTGTAATGAAAAATGCAAAAGCAAAGGGGGGAGGGAAACCTCAACAAATGCTTTTGTTACTAATTCTGGCCTGAATGTTTTTTTTAAAAAAAAATATTACTCAAGAGGTTAGGAGTCTAATTCACACCTACTTGTAATCAGATTTGGACAGTTCATTTCCCTTTTGAAAAATCTCAGTCATGGCTGTAAAAATGTCAGATCCTTGATGGTATAAGCTCTCCTGTCTGTGCCGTTACTTCTGCTGCTGGGAGATGCTTCTGGTAGTGTTTTGTGTGCGAACAAGATGTCTAGGTGATGTAAAGATACAGTTGGGATGTGTTGAACTGTGGATGAAGGAGGGATGATGGTTCCATCTTATTTTTTTAAATAGTATCCTGAGGTGGGGGGATGATTAAGAGATATTTTACTGGGATATTATCACTGCTTTTGAAGAACTGTTCCTGAGGCATTCAATTCTAGATGTGAAAAGGGGTGGAATGGAAGTGAATGGAGATATGAAAATGATGGTCCTGCAGCTCCCTGTTCCAAGCTCTGAGGTTCAAATATGTTGGCAAGAGATTTGCTTTAATGGGAAAAACCCAAATGAGACTTGTTCTTGGACCAGACTTTGAGATAGGCTTCGCAAGTATCACAGCTACTTTGAGTGTGGGCATGCTTTGAAAACAGCTTCCTACAAAAGTGCTTTTGGTGGGTGTATTTTTGATCTTTTTGTGGTGACACCCGTTATCTGCCAGTTTAGGAAAGAACTGCCCTGCTCAAGGCAATATTCCATACTTGCTGGTTTATTTGCAAGCTTTTATAAACCTGTGTGATACCTATGGAAACTACGGTCATTAATGCTGGAGTCTTCGCACAGCATCTTGCATCAAAAGAAGATAATTGAGCAAAAGGCATGTTGTGGAGTCATGTTGGAGAAGGACAAGAAGGACATGGGCTCTATTCCTGCTTCAGTTACTGACTTGCTCCCTAGTCTTGGACGCTTTGTGCTATTATTATTGTTCCTTTGCTTATTTGGTCTCTTGTGAACTCTTTGGAGCCTGAACAGCTGCTTGCTGCAGCATTGCATGGTGCTTAGCGCCGTTACTATATCGCAACTCATAACAATAGCAGGGAGGGTTATTGGATAGTGAGCTTTATATTAACTAATTTAGAGTGGATTATATGGACTAGAACAGTGTAATTGAATGCAGGGCTCATCTTTTCCCCACTGCTTGCAGTCCACATTAACTCCTTTTATTTATATTGCTGCGCTTTCTCCTTCATGTGATGCAAAGGAGAGTCAGCCTCCTGTTACAAACTCCCCAAAGACTTTTGGGCTAGGATCTGCTCTTTACTACATATCAGAAAGCTTCTGTAGTTGCTGCTAGTCTCTGGAAGAAGCTACTTTCCAGACATACATGCAGCTCTGCCATCCTAGCCTGCACCGGCAGCATCCGTGCTGCGGCACTGCGCTACCTGCCCTCCCTGGAGTAATAGGCTGGGGAGCTGGACATTTCCTAGCAGTGCCTTGTCCTAGTTTAAAGAATAACCATGTCTATATGGATAAAATAGTTTGGTTTGTCAGGTTGCTTCAGAACCAACTTTTTCATCAGACAAAACTTAGGGACAAAAGAATACATGTAAATAAAAGAATGGACCACAAAACCAATAGTAAAACACACTTTTAACGTGATACTTAACACAAATAACTTTTTGTTGGTTTAACTCCACCAGATTTAAGTTCTCTGTTGTCGGTTAAAGTGGGTATCTCCCTCTCAGCTTCAGAAAGGCACAGAGAAAAAGCAGTATCGCTGTTTCTGCCGTTAAGAGCCTGCATGTCCTTGTCTTTCCCTTTTGCCTTTTGCACTTTGTTCCCTTCTTTTTGCAAATGAGCACTTGGAAGCTGTTCAGCCTGATGGGGGACTACAGCTGTTCTTCCCCTCATCATCATTCTGGTCATTTGGCTGACATTTCTACTCTGTACCTAAACTTTCCCCTTCCTGGAGTCAGTCTGCTTTTCTTTGCACCCTTTTGAAGGCAGAGCAGTACGACCTTTTGTGTTGTTATGAGACTTTAAAAAAAAAAAAACAAAAAACCAATAAAAAAAACCCCACCAGGCTTTTTAGGAGTCATAACTGTTTTCTCTTGACTTAGTATGCTTAAATGAAAAACAGCTTGTGTGGTTTACTGATGCTCCACCTCACTGGGGAGTTATAGGGACTGCTGAAGGCCCCTATAACTAGGGAATCTGGTAACAGCTCGTTACTGCCATTATTTCCTTTGCATAACTGCTATTCCCTGGCATAAACCTTAGAAGATGACCTGAACCAAAGCCAAAGATCTGATATCCTATCGTGAGAAAATCTGGAAAAGTTCTAAATTTCCTGTGAAAATATTTGATTTGTGATGAATTTTGGAGGGGGTGGGGTGGATAAAATTGCTGCCTTGCAGAAACCACAAGAATTTCAGTAGCTTACAAGAGAAGTGTTCTTTTTGATGACTGCCTGAATCCTCCTCATGTCATATAATTTATGTTAATTAAATGCTGATGGAATCTGAAGAAGCATATTGATGGAAGATGTATTTGAGATACTGTTATTAATTCATCATTCAGCAGCTAGTGCGTGAAGTAATACATTCCTAGGCTCTGATTTAGGACATTTCATTTTCAATATTACCAAGATGTCTCTTTCCTACAGAAATAACCCTTTAATCTACTGTTTCAAAAAACAAAACACAACAACATATAGGCAAAAGGCAGAAAAACTCATTGGAAGCAGCCTGGTTGAGCAGCTCTGGAATAGTAATTATTTAAGCACTTTGAGAGCTATAGCCACATACTGATCACAATTCTCCAGGCAAATGGACAATAAAACATTTATGTAAAGGTAGTTATAACATTCAAGTATGAGGAGAACTTCTAAACTCAACAGCAGGTGCTTTATTGCACCCCAAGCTTACATTTCGGCAAGCGTATGGATATGGCAACCTTTCTGGAAGCTCAGCAAACCTGTTTTGTACCTAAACTACCTACACTGGCAGTGAGCTGCAGCCAGGACTCAGCATCCTCCATCCCACCTGGTGTGAGCTGAGGCTGGCTGCAAACTTGACCATATGACAAGGTGATGTTGGGATGCTGGCGGTGTCTGCTCGATGCGCATGGCCTGGTACTGTCCCAGCAGGCAGCTGGTGGCCTCAGGGGTGGTTCCTGTCCTCCCAAGCCTCTCCTTCTGCCAAGGTTTCCACTAGGACCAGTACCTGGGGTTTAGCCTTGGCTGACCCTGAGCTGCCACCAGAGGCACTTCAGCTGCTGAAAGCACGGAAAAGGGGCAAACTTGCCCCAGCTGTTGGCTCATCACCTCTTCTGCACAGTGGTGTGATTATAATAACTAAGCCACGTGAGCCTGTAGAGCATCTCAGTGCACTGCTGCTGTGCCTGCTGCCAGTGCAGGTGTCTGACAAAGCAGAGCACAAACAGAAAGATGGTCTGAAGACCTGAGACCCTCAGCTAGAGCTGAAATAGGAAGCAAACTCTATAAAACAGTAGAATGGGATGCTTTGGAGAACAAGAGACTAGGAAAGAGCACTAATGATCATCTAATACGACCCTAAAAGTTTGTTTTCACTTAAGGGGGAGCATGTCTATTGACTGTTGTGTGTTTTGGGTCAGGTCACAGGTGACTAGGGTGCTCGTAATTGGTCCTAAATAGTTGGAGGGAGGGAAGAAAAACCTGGGAGACAGTTTCTCACTGTGTCACGATACTCACTGGTCCAGTCCAATTTTATAAGGTCATTTGGGGATTCAACAGTGCTCAGACACTTAACTCCTACTACTGTTCTGAGCTTTAGTGTAAGAAGGGAGACAGTCTGATCTCCAAAGTTTGGCTCTGTAACCTGCACCCACCTGCTATGCTTAGTGTCACTGAGAGGAAGGGCTGACATGTGCACCCTGAGATTCCCTCAGCTGAGAGACAGAGGAGGTCTAACCCCAAATCCAGGAAGATGCTGGTGGGAGGCTATGATGTGCAATTCCCACTGACTCTGTAGTGTCTCTAAAAGAGCCTTGCTGCTTTCACGGAACCACATGAAACCGGGTACTGATTTGTCTGCAGAGGTTTTGAGGTGCTCACCCAAGGCTCACAGCTTTTTCCCCTCCATAAAAGTGTCATTGCTTCAGGAGGTGGGGAAGTGTTGCTGTTGACAAGTGTTACGTTAATGCATGAGGACGTTCACGTGTCCCCATCACTGCATCAAGCCCTAGGGAGAAGTTCAGAAACGATGGAGAAACCTAATGATGAGCTTCTCTCAGACAATTACAAACGTAATGGGGAATGGAATGAGGTAAACGATGAAAACCAAGGTGAAATTTCCCGACTGACTGATGCTGAACTAACTGTGGGCACTGCTGAAGGAAGCTGTCCCATCCTCTACTCCTAGGTGTGCAGGTTTTGCCACTTCACCCAATACCGTCACACATGTGGCAAGCTGGGTTGTCTTTAGAGCTATGGGGCTAGTTTTCGGTTGGATTGCTGAGCTTAAGTCAGTGGGAGATTTCTGCCCTTGCTTAAGGTGGAGTAAATTTGCAACATTGCCAAACTGTGCTGTACAATTGAAAGTATAATGCGGTAACTGACAACGCTGTAGGTTGGACAGATGGGTGTACATGACAACTATGCTCTTTCTCTGCAGTGGGGAAACGTTGGCTTTACAGTGCTTATAAGCAATTGGAAGAATTGAATATTAGGTTTTAGCCTCCAGGGACCTTTGTATTGCACCATCAAGAGAGAAATTAAGATCTGGAAAGAGGTTTCTTTGAGCATCTGCATGGAAAGGACAGAGGTTTTCCAGATTGCAAACAGCCACTATCCCCTTCTGTTGCCTGGGACTAAACAACCGCAGAGTCATTCCGCGTTTCACTCATAACTGTTCAGACTGGTGAATTCTTTTATTTAAATGTAATTCCTGCAGCTTCTCAAATGGTAGCTGGAAACCTTTCCTTGTGACTCCACCAGGTCGCTTAGAAAAAGCACTTTTAGCCTATTGTGTTTTGCTGAGGAGACGGTGTTATTCAAGTCGGTATGAAAGGGGTTTGAAAACAGTTTGTGTGTTTGCACAGAGCAGGGAGAGGAGGCTGCTTGCTTTAATTCCCAGTAAAGGCTGTGCTTGGGGAAGGCTCTGACAATCCCAAAGATCAAAGGTGTCTGTATATACAACCTGCCGCTTGGCTGCTTTCTATTAATGATGGTTTCTGGCTAATCCCAGCTATTAGCAGTCATAATACATGGACAGGTCTATGTAAGAGGCAAAGCTGGAAATAGACAGGAATTGCTCTTTGCCCCCCAAACCATTTAGATCTCTGGAGGATTGACTGGAAATAGCCTTCACAGGAGACATGGCCAGGAGCTACAGGCATCTCACATTGGTTGCAGGCATGGATTCAGGCATCTCTATAGCCTGAAAACCTGTGTTTTCCCTCCCTAGTTATGCGTCTTTAGTGTTAAGATGTTTTCATGACAGTAAGGCTTGTGAATATTGCTGGCTAGGGCTGATATTTGCCTTTGTTTTTGGCTTCTCCCCTTTCTAGGGCTGGGACATGGTGTAAGATCAGAAGCTGCGTGGTCTATAGAGCAAAGCACAAGAACTTTTCAGCTTCTGCATCACATTTACATCCTCTTTATTTTTGCATTGCTGTGGTTTTATGTACATCCACTTGCCTGGGGACTTGTCATCTTATTTGTAATTTATTGTTTTAATTATTTTCTGTGAAGGTGCCCAAAGACCTTGGGGTATTGAGACACAAATACATTATTTGTTTATTAATTATTCATTATTGCTAACTACTTGCTACAACATAGTTGTCTGCAGTAAAGTGTCTGGGCAAACCCTCTCCCATGGATAAGAGGGTAGCTGCTTTATTTGCCAGCTATACCTTGGTCAAGGGAAAGATTGCTGAAAGAATTGGGGGGAAAATAGCTATATTTGGCCAATAACTCTTTTTCTGATGTGAATCTCTAAGGGTTGACTTAAAAATCATCAGATGGAACATAGGCTCCATAATCAGTATCCGGGGGTCATAACCTATTGCTGATTTGTCCCAGAATTGCCAGGAGAGGGATTTACCAGATGGGTAAAATGGTTTTAATTGCCCTGGTTATCAGTGAATTTCCCCACTTATGAAACCTGCCTCCTCTTTCCTCTGCAGCTTCACCTAGGTCTGAAACTATCCCAGTTCCTTCTGCAATTTGGTGCACAGGTAGTCGTCTTCCCTGCATTTTGTTTGAAATACAGAAATAAACATAGAGACTTTAAAAATAGAAATAACCCTGAGCTGAAATAATTTTCCCCTTCCTGGCTGACTGCCTTGTGCACGAGACTTCAGTCGTATTTCAGCTGAGATTGCTGAGGCTGGAGCTACCCAATCTCGGTGATGGTTTTCTCAGAGAGATACTTGTTCCCAGTTCTTCATGGGCTTTTACTCATTTCTTGTCTCTCTGTGATCTGATTTCCATGATTTCCCTGCACTGATTGCTAAAAAAGAGGGGCCTGCAGCAAACCTCCAGATGCCATCCTGCCTGATTTCCACAGCAGGAGATGAATGTTCTTGGCCAAAGCGCAGTGACTTCAGCCTGCCTCCCTCCCTAACGCCGCAGTTCAGTGCACCCCTTGGTACCAGGGAGTAATCCGGTGGTTTAAAACTCGGGTAGAGGTCTGAGCTCTGCTCCTGGGGTCCTCTGCCAGCCCCACCACCGCATGTGTGGCTGTGGGTCGAGTGGGCTGACACCATCATCCCCGGTGCAGCTGCTGCTGAAGGACATGCTGCTTTGGAGGGGGTTAAATACAACTCTGATGAGCCACAGCTTTAACCAAGGTCCTTTGAAACCTCAGGGAAGTTTTAACAGGAGATCTGCTTGGGTGTTTTGTTTAAAATAACTAATAATTGCTAAACTTTGGATTTTTAGCTTGAGGGGAAAACTCTTAATTATTTAATTGATTGGTAATGGGTCAGAGAGGTTAAAATACCTCGGGTGGATTGATGAGACCTGACTTTCTGGGAATGGGAAGACAGACTGGAGGAGTCGGAGGTGGAGGAGAGCTGTGTGTAATAACCAGTGGCAGCGTTTCGTCCTCCCAAAAGAGTGTGTCTTCAGGGACTACTGCAGCAATCTGAATTTGTGTATGGATTTCTGGAAATAAAGCTTCCCCCATGCAGGAAAACCAATGCAGGCTGCCAGGCGCAGTTGTGACTAGCAGGTTCAGTGAGACTGTCGGGAGAATTTTTTAATATCTTGAGATCATTTCTGGGAGCTCTGAAACTGAGATGAAAACCTCTTTGGCTTCATAGTCTCATCGAAAATCCCCCTGGGACACTGTGGTCACCATGACTGTCTGCTCAAGAAATTTTTGCATTTGTTTGATTAGTGTGTTGGATTGCTACAATAATCAAGCAAATCAAGTCTTCAGCAATATAAATAGATTTCCTGACAGTCCTGAGAGGGCAGAGAGGAGGGCTTGGGTAAGAAAGGAGGGTTGGGTAAGAAAAGCCTGGCACTGGAAGGGTAAATTGAGCACCCAGCATTGCTGTCAGCTGTTTAATGGAAGACAGCTCAATCACTAGCAGGATCAATCCCTATAGATTGAGCCCACGGCTATTATCAACTTTTCCTATGTCCTTGCTGCTTGTAAATTTAACTCGACCTCTCAATAATTGTAAATGAAAGGCGCAGCAGTGTTACAGAGAAGGGAAAAAAAATGTTTCTCTACCACATTGCTTTTTGAGTACACCTCTGTATGAAACTTAGCTTCTGCCTGTTGTCTGTGCAGGTTTGTAGCTGGAATTTGTACTTCTCTTCGCTATCTGCTGTGGTTAAGCACAGTCACAGCGTGACATAGCTGGGATGTACCTGTTTCTGCCCCTCCATAGTTACAAAATCCAGTTTGTAAACACTTCAAAGAAAATGCTCTTGGGAGAGCACAGCCCGTTACACACGGTTGTGAGTCTCTCCAGCAGAATTGCATGTATTAAATGGTTACTGTCTTAGATGTTTTGCAGGGTAATTTTCCCTCTGTTGCTCTCTCCAGTGCTCCCACCGTCTTGGAGTTATGTGAAAGTGGGACTCGAGTGTTTTCGGTCTGCTATTGATCTACCCGGAGAGGTCTAGAAAGCAAGGTGGGGAAGTGCTGGAAAAGTGATGATCAGTGCTCTTGCACTTGCAAACAGCTTTGGAGCTGTGTGGCTCGGCTGCCACCTCTATTTGAGAGGACCATGAAAAAGGGCATCAGTGACCACCCCAAAACTGCCAGGGCTGTGGCCAAGTGCTGCTGGATCAGCTGCTTGGAGGAGATGGCCTGGAGCTGGGGCAAGGAACGACAGAAAAAGCCTGTCTAATGCAAGCTTCAGATTTGGCTGTAGGCACACAGCGAGTATTTTTAGCTTTCATGCTCTCCCCAGCACTTAGGTATTAATTTTATAGCACCCCAATCTGTTTGCCTACAACTGTCTGTCTCGCACAGCCCTGCTGTCCGCTTCGCATCAACCCCAGGCACGAAGCCAATGACTGGAGGCATTGGATATGGCAGCAACAGGAGCATCCTATGCCAAAACCACCCCCTAAGTCTGGATTAATAGAATACCACTCAAATGCTTGCTCAGTTTAACGAAAAAAAAGAAAAAAGAAATGTCAACATGTCCTGGCAACTGAAGACCTTACTGTGTAATTGTGTAGAGACTAAAACTGTGCAGAAAGGGATAATCTCAGTGTCTCAGCATTTATGGGAATGAATGCACCATACATTATCATCAGACATTATCATATAAATTATCACCTTCTCCATACCTCCCCGTTGCACTATGATCTTTCCTAGTGCGACTCCTCACCATGCAAGAAGCAATGAGGAACCCGGTGCTTCACACTGCTTTTCATATGATAAAAGTGCAACATTATTCTGACAGCCGTTCTGTCTGGTGTCCGGGTGCCTGGAGCACATCCAAAGCCGTCTACCCTGCACCTGCAAGACTAGCAGAGCTAATCCGACACTGCGCCTGCCTATCTGTCCGATGCTCCTCATAAATAAAGAAACAGTTCAGACCGACATCTGTAGAAACTGGATTTTACAAGCCTTGCTGCCCCATATTTCAGTCTTTGCTCAAAGGAGAGAGGAAAAACAGAAGTGTGAAAGAATCCTACCTTTGACGTATGGTTGCCATAGTAAAACCAAACTTCTTCCATGCAAAGGGTGTGAAAAGTTTGGACTTAAAGCAAGTAGGTTCATTATAGGGGGAAAAAAGAATAATTGAGGGAAGAGCCGCAGGGAAGGAAAACACTCCTTCAGAAATTTCATCATGGATCATGTGAGACAAAGGAGCCATTGAAAAAGGCTTTAACACGTTTCAATTATGTTGCTTTCAACAGGTCTCGCCAAAGTCAAAAACCACAAGCTTTCAAGCATAATGTGATAATGATGGAGATAGGGCTCAAAAATGCAAATGATAGAAACTGAATCTGATGCGGGGAGTTTGCTTGTGGTTTTGCTTGAGGTTGTTTTGAAAATCAGCATTTCTCTCCAAATCCTACTTGTCTTAGCCTGTCAAGAAGATATATACATGTGTATAGGATGTGCTCAACACCAGAAGTAGCGACAGAAAGCTGTATCACTGATAAATAAAGAACTTTGTAGATGGATACCTGCAGGTTTAAAACATAAACCCTCTTTGCTGTAGTGTGTTGCTGCCTGTTGCAATCTTCTAGTAAGCAAAATTATGGTACGGAAAGCTAACAGCTTTTTGCCAGCAGGTTGTCTTCAAACGCATAATTGGTAGCAAGTTGTGACACTACAAAGCTAGCAAAAAATGTAACTGATGAACAGAAAGCAACATTTGCCAGAGAGAAAGTTTTATCTCTGGTTTTGTGGACCCTGTTGAGTTAATTTAGCTGACTCTGTAGGGTAGATGAGTGCTGCAGCAGCTTACAGCTCTCCTACTCTCTGAGTGCCTACAGCTGCTCTCCACATTCCCCTCCTGTCCACTCCTCCTGGCTATTTTGATCCCAGGCATATTTTGCAAGCACCTGAGAAGGTTTGAAAATAGGCATTGCCAGGGCAGGGCTGTTTGCCTTCTCTGCTCCACATGGGAGAGACGGGGCGTGGGAAGCGAGCTACAAGGACACCGCATGGAGAGATTTGGGGATCCTTCTGTTACAAAGGCAAAACAAGACCCGTCCTCAGATCTTTTCCCTGTATGAAGGCAGTTTTTATTCAGTCTGTCTATTTGTCAAGGTATGTGTATGAAGCCATCCTCCCTTGACCTGTGATAACTGGTCTGTGAAGGTCATGCACCACCCACAGTGGTTACAAGGTCGCTTTATCCAGCATGGGGTAGATCCTGGGGCTTTTACTTGGATTTTTCTCAGCCGTTATTTCAAGCCAAAGATGTCCTTTAGATGAACCATCTGTAATTAATAGCTGAGCTAATGCTTACACCATTCCCCCAGCAACCCCCTCATTTCCAGCTCCCTCCCTTTGGCCTTGTGGAGCCCACCTGGCTCCAAACCTCATTTTGCCTTGGACAAGCTCAGAGGAGGCCAAGGTGAGATGTTGTGATTTGACCCCACTCTAGCTGAAGTCAAGGCAACTTTTGTCTCTCTCATCCTATTCGTTTAATATATGTCAGGGTGGGGTTTTCTAGATGCTTGCAGTAGTGCTATGGAGCAGTAAATAAACATTAAAGCCCTCTGTGCCTATAGGAAATAAATTTGCGGCAGTGAGCTCGCCGTGCAGGGCAAAGGTAGCTGCACTATGTTCAAAAAAGACTGAATGTAAGGACCAAGAAGCAAGAAATTCTGCTCTACGTGTATGTAGGAAGATTTTGATCAAAAGCAACACATGTTTTAGATTATAGAAGTTGTTTATGAAAACAGTGGTACAAATGAAAGGAGCCTTGTCTTCCCCTCCTTGCAATTTGTCAGTCTCCAACTTCTCATCTCCTGGCTGCACAAGTCAAAACTGGGCTTCTATCTGAGGAAACGAAATTTAGTAAAAAATATTTTTATAAAAGCAATCTGATCCCCGAGTCAGGGGAGAAAACATTACAGCTGCAGTATTTAATATAATTTAAAAGCTGATTACCCTGCATGTGGAATAAGTACTTTTCATAAGGCTTTCTACTATGTATGGTGTGCACCCTAATTCGTATTAACGGCTCCTAAGGAGCTATCATAGTTTATCAAGGAAGTAATATGCATTTTAAAAGCACTCAAATAGAGATTTACATGATAAACCTTAATGACTCTGGAATGCCTTATTAGCTATCGTACACTCCCAGAAGCAGTCACTCACTTCTGGAAAATTAGATAATTCAAGAAGCCCATGAAAAACTTCAGCTCGCAATTAAGCTGTTGTTCAGCCACTCTCTAGGATTTATTTTGTGCATTAAGGGATACTTTCCACCTCAGCCTTTGTATGGCAAGTGGCTATTTTGTGCACAGGAACATCACTATGATCCCTTCTAAAGAAAACAACCTGTTAAGCTTTAAAGCTCATTATTTATCTTATAATGGCCTTATATCTCTGGCAATATTTCCCTGCAATTGTCCTGTCAGCCAGATGTTAAGTAAGATATCGGTATAAACCAATTTCACAATATCTATGAAATATGGGTGGAAGATAACAATGTTACTGAGGTGATGTTTTTAAATCATGACAAAAACCAGCCAGTAAATTGATAGCTTCTCTAAAGCCAATGGAAAAATTAACACCGTGAAGAAGTGGGGCTAGCAAGTGCATTTCCCCCAGCAAGATGAGATCGACACAACTGTGAAAATGAAAACTCAATGATTCTTAATTGTGCTGAAGATTAGGACCCCCACGATACGCAGACTCACATGCAACAAGAAAAAAATGCACTCTAGGGAGTACCTATGTGCTCTGAGTAAAAGGATTAACTGACCTTTCTCTGCTCTAGTTCAGATAATTTTACTCTAAATATTCTTCTCAGTGAGACTAGTCATGTCCTTAAAAAGGAGTGATTTACATCTTTTTTTTTCCCACTGAATTCTGAACTGACATTTTCATGCTGTCAGCTCTCCATTTTTTTGGCTGTTCTGTATTTGCAATTATTCTTATGTGGACAGGCTCAGCGCTAGGGATTCGCTTTGTGCTGTGGCTGGTGTGGATAACTGGTCAGCCTCTTGGAGCTGTCTGGGCATGAAAGGCCACCAGCCCAAAAAAGGGAGGAAAGATTTAATGGCCCAGACCCATCGTCTGTGTTTCCACGCAGCCCGTGTGCTGCCACAGCACGGCATAGAGGACTTTTTGGTGCTTAGACTTGCTTCCCCTGTGGGCTTGTTGTGCCATGTGGTTTTACACCTTCTCTGCAACTTGGGAGGAAAGCTCTCTGGAGCACAGGTTTTAAGGGGCTGCAAATATTTGCATATTCCACTGCCATCTAGAGAGAATTAATGAGAGCGGAAGAGCAGGTTTTAAGTGCGCTGTACTCTTTAGATGCTTAGACAGACAGCAGAGGGTCTTAGTCAGCTGGAGCAAACTCGGATAGCTAACAGCTGGTGAGGCAAATTGTTCTGAAAGATTAAAAGCCTTAACTTCTCTTGAGTGGCATAATAAATGTCTACCCACCTTCGTGGGGCGTGTGCTGCAAAAGATCAGCTGCTCACTGTGGTCAGAGGAAGGATGTAATGAGGGAAAATGGGATCAAAGGGGAGAAGGATAATTTTACTGACGTGATCTGCTCTTTACGCGTGCCTCTGCCTGACAAGACAGCGCAGAAAAGTGCATGCAAATGTGAATTACAGCCGAGTGGGGCAAAGCAGGAGCTGGCAGAAGACCGGGCTAGCTGTGCTGGAGTGATGACCAGCAAGCGCCCAGCAGTAGGTGTATGGCTTGCATTACTCCAAAGTCGTTATCTGCTGGACTGCAGAGTAATTACTATGGCAAAATTACACAGAGCTGGTTAGTGGAGAAGTGATTAGTGCAGTGCACTGATTGCTCCTCACCTGGGCTCCATTGCAAACGGGCCAGCCAGAGCACGAGCGGTGGCCAGCCCTGTGCTGCAGGCTCCGGCTTCGCGGTGGGGGAAGGCTCAGCCAGGCATCGCTGGCAGCAGGAGCGTCCTGCCTGGGTGCCCAGTGGTGAAGGAGAGGCTGGAAAAGGCTGCCTAAGGCTTTGCTTGGACGGTTTGCTCTTTGGAAAGGGCTGCGTAGCAGGGGCCGAAGGAACAGTCAGGTTGCTGCCTGCGAGGAAGGGGATTGTGCCATATTTGTTACTTCAAAGAAAAAAAGCAGCTTTGGGGGAGTTCTGTGTATCTTGTAGGGCAGCAATAATTGAGGTACTGCCTTTGGAGCCCCTCTGCCGGGGCTGCTTTTGGGCCACACATGAGTTCACCGCAGTGGGAGCTTTGCTGCAGGGGAGGAAGAAGCCCTGACTTATCCCCAGCTGATCTAAACTCATTACCTGATTTTAAAAAAGCTAAATGTCCACAAATGCATGCGCAAATCTGAAAAACTGGGCTGCCTTCAATTGAGCTGCAGCTGCCATCTGCGTAAACGACACACAGCTTTGTCTCCTGGTTGGGAGTGGAAAAGAGGAGCTTTGGGAAGTGCCACATTGTCTAAGGTCTGTGTGACCTGGCTGGGAGCGGTGCTCTCCTTCCCTTGGACAGGGTGGCCCTGAAACACCAGAGTCCTGCCTTGGTCTTTGCTTTATAACCCCTTTCATCAGTTCATCAGAAGCAGGCAGGGTCAAAGGCCACTTTTAATTTACATCTAGTCCCTTCAAGGTATGTCTTTAATGAGGTACCTAAGAGAAAGCACATTCATCATCTTGGCCATACCCTTCCCCTTTCTTGTCTGGTGGGCTCTGTGGCAACCTGGGCTTGGGCTGGAGGAACCCTTCTCCTCACCAGACCGGGGGAGGCAGCAGAGAGGGCAGAGGATGATCTGGGATATTTGGAGGTAGCCGGAGAGGGAGTGGTAGAGACAGGTAAGGGGTAAGGACAAACAGGGTGGATGACTTGCATCCTGGGGTATTTTCCCTTGGCACATGGGAGAGGAAGGGGAGGTGAGTCTCCCATTGACATTTCTCTGTTGAGTGGACCCTGGAGAAAGTACCTCACTAGTGACTGCCTGGGATGGATTTCCAGCTGTCTTAATTACCCCTAACTGGCTGCAGCTTTCTGGCCAGCCTCATCTCTCCCCAGGAGGTGATGGCCTGGGGTGGAACAGGGGTCACCCCATCCAATCCCAGGAGCTGCTCCTGCTGCTCGTGGCCAGAGCCCGACTGCACGTGTCTTCCCCCAGTGCTCAGCACTGAAGTGCTTTGGGCATCTTAGCATATTTGGGTTCCCAAGGTTTTAGCTCACACTAGTCTGTTAATAACTTTAGAAATATGCATACAAAAAATAATGTTTTTTCCATATGGGTTTCTTATCAAAGATTTCCTTCAGGTGCCTGATGCTGCTGATCTCAACTGGAGCATTATATGAGTTTCTGGGAGCTGTAATGGGAAAATAAATCTTGAAAAGGGAGTTTAAAGCATTCCTATAAAGACACAATAAAGTTTTCCTTCCCTCCTACACCAAAGCTATAGTTTGCTTTGTGTGCTTGGAAAAAAAAAAAAAAGCTGGTTAAGAGTTTTAGTTGTGTTCGGTATGCGTTTACGCAAAATCTAGGGCTTAGCCGTGATGAGATAAAAGTAAATCTGGCTTTATTGTTTCACTTCCTCATTTAAGTGATCACAGAAAGAGCAGCCATAGCCTTAATGCTCAGACACGCTCCTTTCACGTTTGGTTTTTGCTCGTATTAGCGTAAGTCAGACTTTGAAATGAATTTTCTGCAAATTTGTTTGTATGAAGTTTGGCACAAAGCAAATTCAAAGCTTGGCACCGTAACAGTGGAGGGGAAACCATTCAGAAATCCAGAGATGCAAGCCTGGCAGTGTTTCAGCGTTATTTACCTTGATCTAAAATCCCACTTCTGAATACTGGGACTAGTCAAAAATATGCTGTGCTCCTCTCCGTTCTCCTCCTTCGTTAACCTGGTAGTGCTCATTAACTGACAAGCCTGTGGGTCTCGTACTATCCTTGAACAGCTGTCACAAAAAAATTGTGCTAACTGAATAGGTAACAGAACGGTTTGCTGTGGAAGTGTCATTCCTGAGATGAAGTGGATGTGTCTGTGGGTAATGTGAATGTTTTAAGTAATAATATTTAGCACTAATAAATTAGATTTTGGAACAGCCATAAAAATTCATGCTTCAAGGTTTAAAGTTAATCTTTGACAGGATAAGACCGTCATTGGAGTAGATTATCCTGCATTTACCATTAAGGAATTTCTTGTATCTTCCTTGGAAGACTGTTGCTGGATGGCTTTGAAGACAGGATTGTGTCTAGGCAGAGCATTTTTCTTAGTGAGGTTGCAGACCTCACACCCTGCACTGACCCAGGGGGATAAGGCAAAAATGGGCGCAGTACCATGAATGTAGGAGTAGGAGACATTAGTTGGGGTTTAGTCATTGTGCTGGGATTTGGGAGACTGACTGCTAAATTTATTTTAGGCTTCCTATGTGTTTTTGGACAATATACATAATTTTTCTGTGCCTTTGCTCATCTGCTTTACATCAAGAAAATACCATCCCTCTTCCCACACCTTTTCAGTTGAAACACGGACCCTTTGTTGAGTAGGGATGAGCTCTTGCTATGGGCTGGTAGAGTAAGTACCTGGCACCGTTCAATCATGGAACATTGATTGAATTTGAGGACTTTCATTTTTAGCTGTGATGCTATTGCCATTCTTGAAGACAAGGATGACAGCTGCAGCTTTGCATTTGCTGAAGTTTATTTGTTTCAGCATTTGTTTTTATGTTTCATTTTCTTGTGTTAAAAACTACTTTTCACGCATAATAGCCTGTTTGTTCGATTTTTCAATTGTGAGGATGGATAGTAAAGACAATCAGGAGTTAGCAGAAGGTGAAGTAATTTGGCAATATCACTAGAATCTGAATGAAGAAATCAGGGTTAATTTATGATAAAACGCTTCTTTTGCAACACATGTTCTATTCTATTCACACGATTTAGCAGAAAAGGTATCACGGAGCAAGACACATCTGAAACCTCAGGAGCTGGGGAGATGCTGTCAGATATAATTTGTAACTGTTTTTCATGTCTGGAAATAAAATAAGTTATAGATGAAAAAGATGAGTTAGAGAGGAAAAGGAACTCTGTTTGGATAAGCAATGTTTCCCAGTCATATGCATGTGAAAGCCAGAAATATAACGTATAAAATAACACACGTAAGAAGGAATGTAAAAAAAATACTACCCTGGGAAAAGTGTGCCGGAGAATCTGAAAGGCAGGTACTGCTTCAGAGAGGGAAGATTTGTTTCTGTAGTTACTATGAAACCTCATGAATGAAAATGCCATTCTTCTGGATTTATGATATTATACGGTGCAATTTAATGGCAGGCAACAAGCTCTTTGAAAGAAGAGCTGATGGTCCAGTTCCCCTGATGCTGTGAATACACCCTTCCCGCACCCAGAAAAAAAAAAAAAACAGCCAGCGAGAAAGAGCTAGAAAATAGCACAGTCTCTAATTACCCCTCCACCTTTCATTTCCCCAGCCAGACCCTGACAGCTCTGCTTCCCTCCGCCCCAGGGTATTAGTTATTGCCCAACCAGCCTCAGAGAGCTGCAAAATAATCATTCAGTACCTGCGATACGGCAATTCATTTGCAGCTGCTACTGTCCCAATCTTTCATCCCTCTCTGCTGCTCCCACCAAACAGTTTAGAAATATGAACGAGGCCCTCCAGGAAAGCGGAGCGGCCAGGGAAGAGCGTGCCAGTGTGCGTCTTTCGTGGCTGGCGTCTGCGCAACCTTCCCTGCACAAGGCACAACGCCGCCAGCTCATTTCTCAGCATCCTCGTGGGCTACACCCGGCGCCGGGTCAACGCGCTTGACTCTGCAGGGTGACCCACAGCCTGCGAGAGCAGAGGTGGCCGGAGGTCACCGCTGTCATAACAGTATATGGTACGTCACCTGGACGTACGCCGGCGTGGTTCCGCTCGCTGCACATGGCCGGCTGGGCACAGTAGGTGTCTCCGTGTCTCAGGAACACGGAGTGGCCAGCAGGACAATGCCAATGGTATGAAAAACGGGGCCAGCTAATTGCTGCCCTGCCCCTCTGAGACACTGCAAATACATATACCTGGGTGCAGAACCTACACAGCAAACGTGCGTATGCTGGGGGTTTCAATTCTTCTGTGAAAGATGTACTCAGACCTGTCAGACTGCGGTTGATTTGCAGTCCTACTTGGAGAGGCAAGACACTGAGCAAGAAGTGCCCAGGTGAGGCTGTGGGAGGGCTCTGGCTGCAGCGGGGACCGCAGTCCTGCCAAAATCCAGCCTGGGGGCTGGCTGGGCATCACCACGTGGTGTGACACTCACATGCTCCAGCCCCACCGAGCTCATTTTCCCAGCAGGTTCCCCTCCACACGGGACCCTCCTCGGTCCCTCTCCGATATACCACTCCAAAGCCCACTGGCACATTCACAGGGATGGGAGACATGGGGTGCTGCCTCTCCTCCCATGGCTCGGGAAATCCCCACCGGGTTATCCCACTACTTTTGCAAGTGTCGCATTCATATGTGGCGTCTAAATGCATTTAATTGATCTTTATGGCTATGTGTTTGTCTTCCACCTGGCACAAGCTGAGGCTTTAATTGGCTACCATGTCACACGTCAATAATAAATATGCCAGTTAGATAAAATGATGCTTAACATTTCGGCAACTACTTTGCATTATGTATCGTGCGTGAAGGTACACAAACATTGCTGTGTGCAATCTGTAGGGTCTCACCAACTAAATACACAGGCGCTCATTCAGCTCTCACCCCAGGGACTTGCTCCCGTGCCTCTGCTTGAAGCAGCTAACGATGCAAGTGCTTCATCGCAAAAAAAATAGAGACTTTCGGTATTAGGTGACGCTGTTACAAAACAGGTTTATGTGACCATTTGCGACCTTGAAATCCCTTAACATGAAATCACTTGCCCACATCACACCTGCTTTCTAACCTGTAGGAAAGGCGTGTGGTGACTGCCAGTTGTTCTAGAGGGGCAGGCTGAAAATGAAAGACCGGTGCCCCTGTTCTCAGTTCCCTCTTTCCCAGCGAAGTCTGAAGGCACTCTTGATGCCAAGCTCCTTTGAAAATCTAGCCCTTAATTTTGGCAACTCTTTGAAGGTAAAATGTTGTTATTGTTGGTGTTTCCAGCTTTCAGCAGATTCCAAATTTGTGATATTGTATTTCTGTCTCCCACCAGGCAAAATAAGGCACTGTGCAGCCACCTCGTAATGAACAGAAGAAAAGCGAGTGGCTTTGTCAAACCTGTGATGAAATACTTGTATTTGATTTTGTATCAACTTTTGAGACAAGAATCAGGCTGGTTTTTGTCCAGAACAGTTTGTTCATCTTTAGTTGACAAACAGGACTAAAAAAAAGGTCTTTATACTCAGTCTCTAGCTATCATTGGCACTGTGCTGTTTAATCCCTTCTGTTGCGTTATCGAACTCCATCATAAAAATAGCCAAGGTTTTTTCCCCCTCCATCACTGAGGGTTACTTTTTATCTTCTAATACCTTTAGGGTAAGGTGATTTGACACCTAATATAGTTTTAAAGGCAGAATATATTATGAAGGCAAAATTAAGCATTCACATTTATTCTCTGATTGCCTTTATGAACTCCTAACACATCTTTGCACACTTAGCTTTTGTTTATCTCTGAGATATGTACAGGAGATGAAAGTTAGCAGTGTAAAGAAACACAAAAATCATTAAGGATGCTGTCACAGGTGACTATGATATTTATTTGTGTACATCTGGGGAACTTTTAAGGCTTATGGTGTGGTTCAATAGAAATTACAGGGCTCGGGTTTTTTTAGTATTAACAGTTGTTAAATGTGTCAAAGCGAGTGAAGTCGGAGCTTTACAAAGACAAATGTATGAGCAGCATGACAGCTGGTGAAACTCATTGATGAATTCTAGTAAGATTGATTGGAAAGAATCACCTCAACTTCTCGTGTGTTGGTGAATTTTAAATTAATTATATTTTAACTGCTTTGGAGACAGACTTGAGAATAAATTTGTGGAACCCGATGTAAGTGGCTGCTCAGTAAGTGACAGAGGAATCGAAAAGTAATCAACATTTTAGCTGTGTACAGAATGAAAAAGAAATCAAACACTGAAAATATTATTACAATTCCATTAACATAAATCAATTGCATTCTCTATCCTCAGAATCTTTTTTTCATTGCTGGTCATCCTATCTCATAAAGTCTTTAATGGATATAAAAAGAGTGCAGAGATTGACAGTGAAAATTATTAGAGACGTGTAGAAATTTTTGTAAGAGGGGAGGCAATGAACTGGCACTGCTTAGAAAAAAGCTTTAGCTCCAATAAGAAGCTTAGACACCGCAGCAGGACCAAGGCAGGGTTGTAGGTGCAAAATGTGGTCCCTTGACCACCTTCCTCACCTCCTCCCTAGGCCTCAGGGTCCCTAAAATCAGTAAGCATGGTGTGTTTTTAATTTGAGGCCCTAGAGGCTCGCATCTGTGCCAGCTCCTGCTCCGGGTCACGGAAGAGCCTGGTGGCACTGAGGGCCACGGCAGGGAAGAACAGCTCGCCCCTACTTACGGGACAGGCATGACCGACCGCAGCCCAGACTGGGGCTCTTCCCAAGATCTGTGGTTTACAGAAACAGTTGAAATGGCCCAAAACACTATTTAAAAAGACCCTTCTCTGAAAGACCGATCAAAGGTCTTGTCTTCAAGAGCTGGTTCTGTGTCACGCACCCTTTGGTGTGGAGGTGGGATTTCCAGCCTTTCCCATCAGCGAAACGTCCAGGTACCTTGGTTTGGGGAGCACCCAGCGCAGCACGCCGGCTGCCTCTGAGGATTTTCACTCCCTGTCCCTTAAAAGCCAATTGCTCAAGGGAATCTGTTGGGACTTCTTTATCGTGCTAAAATATTTGCCACAAGATACACACCAATCGCTTAATAGGATTAAAAAATAAAAAAGTCTAGAAATTTCTGTAGGTAAGGACAGCATATATCTCTTTTATTGAGTGAGCTAAATATTTTAAAGGATATGTTATCTCATGCTTTAAGGGATAAATCAAACATGCAGGTCCGGCAGGTTCAGGCAATGGTTCCCTTCTTGGCAGATTCTCTGTGGTTTGGTGCCATCCCCGGGGGCACATGATGTCACCTGGAGTTCCCACGGGCAGACTGCTCGAGGCGTTTCGGCAATGGGGAAGGAAAACCCATCTTCCCTGTCATTGCATTCAGGCTCAGCCCCCTGCTCACACAGGGGCTCCCGACACCTCCTCCTTCCTACCGTTCCCTTTGGCAAACGGAAGAGGGAAAAGAAACAGCATTTCTGAGATGTAAACAAAGTTTAATGAGTGGGTCTTGGAGTCGTAAAGGAACTCATGCACTTATATTTAAATCATCTTGGTGGTTGATTTAGAGCCAAATTACTGGCCTTACTGAGGCAATTAGCCTGATTACTGCCAGAGGGATACTCACACAATTAAGGTGAGCAGTGTTTGTTCTTAATTCTAGAAACCAGTTGTCTGTGCAAAAGTAGTTGACACAGTGTAGTGGTGCTGCGGCAGTATGGTGCTGGCACTGACAGAAACCTTCAAACCCAGATGAAAACCTGGTGTTTTTTGAAGAAGAGGGATGGACAGACGGACCAACAGCCTGACACTGCTCTGAGTGGAAAGCGAAAACCTGACAGCGAGAGATGTGTCCTTGCGTGTTCGCTCTGTGGGGCTGCAACTGTTGTTGCTTCCTCAGCTTCTCCAGAGGAGGGAACTGGCTAATTAGATCTACAATTGCCATTTATCAAAAAGAGCATCTCAAGTCTTCCAGTGATAATTTTTCTCTCTCTCCCCGCTATTTCTAAGGCACCTATCAATGTGGTACATAAGTACCATCTGGATATCTGGCTAGTGACCAGCAGGCTGTGATGTGTGAGGCTTTTTAAATAGAGACAAGAGAACAGAGAGTAGAAAGAATAGACAAAGAGTGGAAAGGGCAGACAAACAGCATGTTTTAATGGAGGCTGAAGAGTGTATAAGTGAACTTAGAAACAAAGAGGGCCAGAAAAATCCCCTTGTCCAAGGTTTCTTGCTCAAAAAAAGAGGTGGAGTATGGGAAATCTTCTAGGAACCTCCCTACGTATATTTAAATTTCCTGGGAAGTGTGTTTGCAGACTAGATAGACACTCACCACAGAGCAGGAACACCTCTGTGGAGGAAACTTCTTCCTGCTCTGCCAGGAGAAGCTCTGCACCGTGCGCGGGATGCCAGCGCTTATTTGCATTCACAGCACAGATGTACTAGACTTTTATTAAGGAGGGGCACAGCTTTGAGATAGAGTCCTGATTTCTGTCTCCCTCATCCTGAATTCAAGGAAATTTTGAGTTTTTATTTGGTTCATAAGAAATCAAAGAAACTTTACAAAACGAGAATTTGCCTTTTTTGATCGACCTTAAGAGTTTATGAATGCTCTAGTCCAAGGTTTTGGTGTGAACACACTGGGGTCTTCTTGCTGATGTTAAATTCACTCATGTCAATAGAGTTTACTGTTATTTGTGTTAGTACTGTCCCCCCTGTGTGTGCAGAAAATAATGTCTCACTCTGGCAGAATACCATTGCTAAGAAAATGTCTGTTGTCAATTACTGGGAATTTTTCCTCAACTGTGATGATTCTGGAGCTAAGTTAGAGCCTCTGGTGTTAACCACAGAATTTTCAAAGTTCTTTGATGGCTTTTGACAGTCCAGTTCCCAGCAGAGAAAGACTCCTCACTTGAAATCAATCAACTTCTTCATCACTTCGGAAAAAAGAAATCCGCCTAGAAACTCAAACCTAGTTTAAAAGGGATCCTCTCTGACTGAGCAGAGTTACTGCAGATATCTCTACACGACAAGCATATTCATGTAGGGAACCATCTAAAGGCGGGTGCATCTAACAAAGACATCCTGTTCACGCTTAATGCACCAGATAAATTGTTTTAAAATGCAGAGTTATTTTGTGAGTTCTTAGTGAATAAGCGCATCCACATATGCATCTCTGAAGATATTTTTAATTAAGTGCTTTCAGTCATTTTCTTTTTGTAAAATTAGAACAATGATGGAATAGACTGGCTGTGGAGTTTGGTTGAGGAAAGATTATACTAATCCACTTGAAATACGACTAAAACAGAAAGCAAGGAGAGATAAAAGCAATTTTTTTTCAAAGCTTGTTTACCTGTGACAAAATCCTTCCAAATCAGCTGCACACAAATTACTGCATCGTTTTAATTAAACTACCAAAAAAGATTTTGCTGTGGACTTCTTGGGAGATTTCACAACCAGGCAGTCATGCTTTTTGCAAGATGGGGGAATACACATTTCATGCAATTAATAATTAGGAGAGCAGTGGAGCTTTCAAAGAGCAGAGCGGCAGTTAGATTAACGTGTTATATGGAAGCAAACGAAGACAGGGAATTTGTCAGAAGTTTGTGCTATACCCTGCTACACCATTAACACGGGTTTTCAAAATTCAGGGGACTTTTAATTTGCAGATCCCCCAGTTAATAAAATGCTGTGGTTACGAATGAACTTCCTTTGTTCCCTGCTTGGATTGTTGCTTCCCATGCCTTGAAGTATATATGCTTTGTTGAAGGATTTGAAAAATGTCCTAGTTGCATTGATGTTTTCCACTCAGGCTTTCTTTCTGAAACTCTTATTTCCTGGATCAGTAAACTTTGCCAAATCGCAACAGCTCTCCTTACACCTGCTCTGCAAGAATTATTTTTCAGAGCTGAATCAATTCTTCCCCTATCACCACATCAGCAGCTCTGGAATTCAACATACAAGCTTAAAAACTGCTCATCAATAGCTAGATATGCGCCCAAATGATCGAAGAGGGCAGGCAATCTGTTGTCCTTTCTTGCCTTTCAGTTCTTTCACAGGGCTTGGGCTCTGCAACATGTTGCTGTGCTCAAGATGTGCTTATCTGAAGCCTGTTTCTGCAGTAGTCTCACTGGGTCATTAGGACAAGAGGAATTTTGGGGTGTTTAGCTAGAAAATGTGCTGTGCCAGGACTGTGATTGCTCCTTGCTCCGCATACCTCACTCCTGGCTATTCTCTCCTCCTGCTTTTCTTGCACCAGCTCTGGTGCTTGTTGGTTCCCAGCTGGGCTCCCTCAGCCAGCCAAAACCAAAGTACGGTTTTCTGCAGGTTTTGTGAGCTGAACTGGCTCCACAGAGGGCCAGGTGACCCTGGGAAGGTGCAAGAGGGGGTGGCTGCGTGGGAAGGGGAGGGCAATGGGAGAACAAGGGGTGATGCCAGCCCTGGGGCCGCTACAAGCCAGCTGCTGGCTCCCCTGGGCTGTCCCCCCAAAACCAGACATCGCTAACAGAGGTCACAGAGTCAGTCTGTTTGTCCGTAGCAGTGAGGAGCACACCTGCTCCTGGGGATGGAGAGGGACACAAGTCTCCAGAAGGATTTTACATTCCTTTGTTTCCGCTGACTTTGATTTAACCATGGGCTGTGACGCTTTAAGTACCAGATATTAATTAGAAGTGGTAGGGAGTGTGTCCCGAAGGGACCACACTCCTGGTCTTCTCACCATTCCTCGTTTGACTTATTTCAAGTTACTGCTCTGAAACATTATTTATTCACCCAGGAGGCTGACGTTTATAAGGCCTATCTAAATTTGCAAATAACTAATGGTTGTCAGTAAGCAGTACCACTCTGCTGAGGTGGAAAATAGCTTGCCCACAAGTAAAATACAGCCAAGTATATTGAATGTTTTCTGCAACACTTCTTTAAGGCAGGCAGTGTTATCTTGTCCCTTCTTTGGTACTGCGCCTCAGCAGGTACACAAGGACAATACCATCCAGAGGGCTCCTGGTGGGATCGTGACCTTGGACAGATGAACCACTTTGAGCTTAATCAGAAACTTCAGTCCCTCTCTGATCCACTGAAAGAGAAGTGGGGAAGTGGGACAAATGCTCTTTTGCCTCCTCTGGTCTTCAAACTTCTGGTGGTAGTTGATTTAGGACAATGCAGTGGCACGCAGAGCATGAGGAACACTGAATTCAGACAAAATTGCTGGGTACCTGGGGATGGCTGGGGTACAGGTCCTGGCTGCTTATGCCCATCACGTCCGCAGTCTGGGGATCTAGTTATAACTGCCTTGCAGTGTTTTGGAGACACTTAAAAGCTCGTTTGCTATTTTTCTCCTTTCCCCTGAAGGACACCTTGCCCATTGCTTTTGGATCTACCAGTTCCCTGTGGTGGGGAGTTGTGCTGCAGATCAGTGCCAAGGGTCCAGCAGGCAAGATAGGCTGGTGCAGGCTTTGATGAGGTTTGGTCCAGTTATGTGATGCAAAGGGTTACCTAAAGAGCTTGTGCATTTACTGGAGTAGTTTTGAAAGACTGTAGAGGACCTCAGAGCTGCCAGGTCTGTCCTCCTGTGAAGTTATAGAAGTAGGCAATAAATAAACAGTGGAGACACCCAGGCGCACTAGTGACTGTATCGCTGCCTCCAACCTTTCAGGAATCTTAGAAGAAGATGCTACAGCTCCAAGATGTTGCTCCTGTGGGGCTCATCAGTGGGAGCTCTCTGCTTTCAATCAAGCGTCAGAAGCACCAAAGCACAGACCAGAGGGGCAACCAGCAACGTGGGAAAAGAGAGATGGGATTTGACTTTATCTGTGTTTTCCCTTTAAAAATTAACTACTACTTTAAAAATGGTCCATACAAAATTATCCCACTTGGCACAGCCGAGGTGAGAGTTAATTATGGACAACGGGACAGCTTTATATCAAGAAAGAAAAAGTATTTGAAAGCTTACTAGGAGTTTCAAGGGGGAGTTTCAAGTTTGAATTTCATTCCCGACTACGTCGAGTCAATTTTTGTCCTAGCAAAGGTACTCTGCATTTCTTTTGATTTTAGTTCTTCTAATTCTCATTCTCTTACTCTCCCCAACCAATGTTAATCTAGTGTTACACGTGCCCTGAGAGATTATGAACACGCATGTACTGCCCATAGTGACTCTCACTGTGTGGCTCACACAGCATTGAATTTAGGCACATTTCTACTTTTAGCATAAATAAGGATGTGTAGTATCATTGGACTTTAAAATCACTGGAAAAGGTAAAAAAGGCCATCTAATGGGGGTGTAACACTGCTGGTTGGCTCTGTGCAGTCATAACAACCCAGCTGATTCAGCACACACCTGACTTATTCTACATAAAGTGGGAATTAGATGGACAACACAGCTCACCCGGTAGGAGACCTGAGGTTTCCTCCCATTTGACATAAGTACAGTGCAAAAATCATTCAAAGGGCAAATATATTCCTGCTTCATAACCTTTTCCTCCTCATTTGTTTCTGAGTCAAAAGAGCTTGGTGTTTTGACAGCTCATTTTTTTTGTCTCTGAGATAAAACACTTGACAGAAATTCTTCACCCAACTGATTTTCGCTGCTTTTAAACCACGCACCAGATGTTAGTTAGTTTACTTCTTGTCTGCTATTTTCGCAACTCTTCCATACCTCCATGGCATGTCACCAGACCCCTGCATGGCAAAAGCTAAGGCACGTCACCCCCTTGCTTGGCTGCACCTGCAGCGAGCACCCATATAGCACCCACAAGGGGAAGGATCAGGAGCGATGGCTCCAGGACTTGCTTTGCCAGGGCAGGGACTGGTAAAGACTGTAAACCTTGCGTTTAATGACGCAAATTCACTAGATTCATTGTTAGAAATTGTAGCGATGTATTGATGTGTTCATGCTCTGTGCATCCCTGTCTCCTAATGTACATACTCCGTGTGTCTGACCCCCCTCCTCTGCCAGCGCTCACCCTTATTTTACCCCTCTTTCAATGTTTTCTCGCCTGTGCTCACTGCATCACTGCTGACGCTCTCTTGCTGTCCTCCCTGTTGACTGTCTTCGTGTCCTGCAAGACAGGCACAACAGGAAAGGCTATAATGTGGAAAATTTAGAAATTTCCACATTGGTCTTCCTTTTATTTTGGCTGCACAAACAGTTTGCAAAGGAGTTAGGGAGAATAGAGGGACACAGTGAGGGAATGGCCCATGCAGTGTGTGATGAATGCTGCTGACTATTCATTTGAACTGAGCTGCAAGAATTCAAACACTTTTCATGAATATTCATATGAAAGTGAAAGCTGTTTAACCCTGCTCTCACATCTGTCTGGTGGGAGCACTTCAGTGCTTATGTGTTGCTTCTATGACTACTTGCAAGACATGAATTTTAAACCTGACTGCTCAGATAGTGGTGGAAATCCAGTATGAAACAGTATACTTGCTTGTGAGATTTGCAATTCGCTTTCTGCTGGTTAGCCATACAAATCATCTAATCAAGGAACACCACATGACTGAACTAAGCAACACAGTATGAATTTGCAAACATTTGCCATTCCCAAAAGATCTGTAGGTCAAGAGTTATTCACTGAAGAAATTCCCAAATAATATAAAATAAATTAGAAAATCGCATGAGCTCCACAGACAGTTCGTAAGTAGAAGGGCAAGTGAGACTCATAGCAAAAACTACTCACTGAGCTTCTGAAGAAAACAGGGAAATGGTTTCTCAGCACAGTGAACCAATCTGATGCAGTTTGCTTCATTATCTGCTGTACATTGATGGAGCAAAGGGAAAGCTGAGAGATTTGGAGTCACTTCTGACAAGTTCTCAGATAAATGGGTATTTGCTGCTGGCAGAAGTTTTTGTAAGTGGCAAATTTGTCTGGAAGAGTTCTGAAAGCAGATTTAGTTTTGGATCCTGGAGTTTGCAAGATGTCTTATTTTACAGTCGAAAATGCCTGAAATCTTAACCTGCTCCTGCTCCAAAATTTTGCATTGCGTTTTGCCTCGTCTGGAGCTCTGCGGTCGGCCAGCCTCATTCCCTGAGCACCACCACCCCTGTTCCCTTCGCACCATCAGCGCGCTGTCCTCACCCGCACTTGCAAGCAGGGCTGTCGCCCTGCCCGGTTTGCAAAGAGGCTGGGGGACTTGCCCAAGTCCCCCCCAACAAGTCTGTGGCTGGGTTGAACGCAGCCTCCCACCTCCTTGCCCCTTCAGCCCCTTTCCTCAGAAAGGCACCGACGTGAAACAAAGTAAAATTGTCTCAGCCTCCGGACAAAAGTGAGATGGAGAAGAAAAAATAGGTATTTGATTTCCACACGCGTTGCTCATTTCTGACACAGATTTAATATCTCTGCATAATATCTCTTTGATCCGTACTGCAAACCGCCAGAAACAATTTCTTTGGAAGAAAGTTTTCCCTGTTATCGTTATATACCAAGTAGTGTATATGACACACATTGAAATGACTTTTTTCCCCAATTTGCAATGCAAAGTAATGCACTTGACTGAAAAGTTATTGCTTGGATCAAATGCAGAATATTTATGTTGTGTTTCTTAAAAGGAATTCTTACTGTTCCTGATCCAATATTGCTTCTCTTTGGCACAATCTCTATTTACTTTGACTGAATGCACTTTAGCACTTTGTTGTTAAATTGTCATCAGTGTTTTGTTATTGAATGAATTATATCATGACCTATTTACAATGTAGTGTAATACACTGAAATCTCCTGAAAGGCGACATTAGTTAGAATGAGTAAATTCAAATTATTTGGTGAGTCCCTGCTATATATATGACTTTTTTTTCTAATGAAGATTTAATGAAAACAATCAGTCTAACAGAATTCCCTAAGTTTGTGAGCTTTTGACAACAGTATTGTAAAGTATGCTTAATGGCACCTACATTACAGTAGATTTAAAATGGCATCATAACCTTAATTTTAAATTTTATCAAGTGACACCATACCTCTTACTGCAAGATATGTCTCTCAGCTCCTTTAAGTGCATTTTTAATAGCTCCTGTGAGAAGCATTTCCGCAAGCAGAACATTTTATTGTTACTAAATACCACTCACTCCGAAGTCTCTCCGTTGTTTGGAAATGAAACTTTAATGCACAAGTCAAAACAATTCATCAACACGGGGAACGTGACGCTCAGATCAAACACACGGAACAATAAGGATTCTGCATATGCCCGGACATAACGTTTTCATTCACTAAGTTCTTGCTACGTGGCGAGGGTCATATGCAATGACAAAAATGCAAACTTGCAGCCCCGCACTGACCGGGACCCCGTGCAAACCTCGCTGCCCTGCTTTGCCACGCAGACCCGACTCTTTGATGTTCGGACATTTTCGTGTCTAGTAAAGCTAAACAGGCACATCATAAAAAAAGTACAGGAGGCTTCTAACTTTGCATATCACTGCCTGGACTTCTGGCTGGGGGGAAACAAGCTTGCTCAAGGGGAAGCTTTCCTGTTATATTCCCGAGCGTCCATTCCCCCCTCAGCGCTCGCTCCCAACCCTTTCAGCATCCAACTAAATGTCGTTTACATCCTTCCCCACACTGTTGTTTCTCAGAGGGAGGGAGGGTGACAGGCAGGGGGCTGGCGGTGGCACAGGAGGAAAACGTACCTTTTTCTGTCTGAAACTACAATTCTCGTCCAGCAAAACAATGCCAACAGTGCAGAGAAAGCTTTGATTATGCAAAATGGATGGACACATCATGCCTTTTTTTTTTTTTTTTGCAATAGGCTATAGCCTAAGGAGTTCCTCGTACAGAAAATCCCTCCTGCCCCCCACCCTGGCTTGGTTTTCCCCTTTTCAAATGACATCGATGGCACTCCAGATGCATTTTACACATTAATAGCATGTCTCCCTCATCTTACAGGCTCCATAGCTTTTGTCTTCCCCTTTTATTTTAGGGCAGATTTCCCTCTCCCTATCCCCATCTCAGAAACAGCCCGGCTGGTTCGATAGAAAAGGAGTAAAGTATTTTCTGCATGACCTCTATGTATTTTACTCCGTGGGAAGAGCAACGTGGAATGCACACTCAGCAGGCGGCGAGATTTGAGCCAGTTTGTCCTCGAGACGTTTCTGCCATAAAACGCAGGACTATCAGCAGTATTTCCACCCTTGTCTCTCCCCCCCCCCATCCCATCACCCCCTCCCCACGGCTGCCGAGACTGCACCTGGGTGCGCTCGGAAAGCCAGGGAGCCACGCACAAACAATGGGCACCGAGCAGCAACAGCTCCCTTTGTTTCCCACACAAATCCTACCTCCGATAGTTGTCACATCTTCCTCCGAGGCGAAGCCTAATTATTAACGAACAGAGATCCAGCGGAATCCTCCAAACTGCCACCAGTTGTTAAGTGCTGTCATCGTTCCCTCCTGGTGCTTAAACCTTTTTGGACCATTAATGTCACAACCCCTGCTAACTCATAGCTTAGTACTCCCTGCTCAAAATGTCTGAAATAGTTTGGAAGGACAATAGGAATGACAGGCACACTAGACAGCCATGCTTGAAATTAGTTATCTCAAGCTGACTTAAGGCTGTTTCGTAGTGCTTTTAAGGCATGCACTCGGTAGGGTTTATTAACCTAGGCTACACATGCCGTTCCTGCTTTTATTCAGTGCGGTAATCGGATGGCTGCTAGAAATGCAGCGATAGGTCTAACCCCATTCATCCCTCCGTAGCTTTTAAACCTCCCTGGGAGAAGAAATAGCTTCAGTCATCCTTAAACTTACTGAGGCTACCGTTTCTGCAGAGCAGGGTTTCACACATTGTTTTGAAACTAAGGAGAAAATCACTCCTGGGAATGGAAGGTGCCGTAGCTCTCACGACTGATGCGAACGGCAAAATGAACGCGACAGCATCCGCCCCCACCAGAGGCTGAGGCTGTCGCAGGAGTTAGTGAAAGTAGCGATTGGAAGCTGAAAGTTCCTAAAACTCTGTAAGGCAGATGTGGCACAAAGCGAATGAGGGGGATGTATGGACCGTACCGTGGTTTGCATTTACAGAGTCAATGACATACACTGCGCTTCCCAAAAGACAAAATGCACTTTGTGGATAGCAGGGTCTTGCAATCTAAATCTGCACGTTGACAGCACCCAGGATAATGATGAGCAGAAGCAATGTGAGCGATGAGCAGCACTCGCAGTGCCCGTGATGCGTGGAAGAGGGGTGCTTGGAGGATGCTGTTGCAGACTGTTGTTTTCAGGAAAACCATGTGCATCTTGAGATCCCAGGTCAGAAATATTAGTGCTCTACTGAGATCTTTGGAGCCTTTTTCTTCTTGGTTGTCAGTTAATAACCAGCCCAGGTCAAGATGGATCAAAGCTTGTTAAGATCTGCTGTCAGTTCAGTGTTGCTGATCCCAGTGTGGTCCCTAGTGGACAAATGTAAAAGCCACTGGCACAGATGCGTCTCTGCCAGCAGCTATGGCACACCAGCCGAAGGACTGGAGAGGCAACCTGGTGCCAAGGCAGGCTGGGAGAGAGCGAGTGGGGAGTTAGCACTTCTGCTGCTGGTTTAGCACCTGCCTTATTTTTTGGTACCACCCAGTTCACAGCCCTTGGCTTAAAATGAAAATACCGTGCACAGAGACATCTCAGAAATGGATGGTATTTAGAGAGGTTGAGGAGGAAAGCAGGTCATGGTGAAAACCCAGCTGCAGCTGCCTCACACGGTGGGAATGAATGGGTTAAGAAAGCACTAATGGTGAATATGCATTAGGTTTTTAAATGCTTGGTATCTGAGGGCACTGAGGGCTGGTTAAGGTGCGAGCCTTCCCCTTTGAGAAGCTCTGGTTTGGCTTTGTGTTGGTCCTTTGCACGGGTGGCTGTTACAGATTATTTGAATATTGCCCTTGCAGCAGAGGAGGCTGCTGGTCTGTGCTGAACCAGCTGGTAAATTCCTCCTTGTTCCAGGGGGAAAGTGGCCAACTTAAACCCGTCTTTTTTTCCACACCACTTCCTGCCACTGACACACCAGGTGCCCACGCTGCCAAGGGCTTTACGGAACAGCACGTCAGCGTGTGTGCTCAGCACAGACAACTCCTCCTGAATTGGCCTTCACGGAAACTACTGAATGCAAGCAAGCTGTTGCTGGTGCGAGCCAGATATAGGTGCTGATGGGGACATCTGGGGCTACCACAAACACGGCATTTGCCCCGGAATCAACATTTCTCCTAACAGGGCTGCCTTTGCACTCTGTGCTTCTCCATGCTGTACTTGCCATCACTCTTGGACATCCTCCCTTCCCCCTTCCACCCCCTACACCTTACACAAGCAGTGTGTTGGGAGAGGAGGTCTCAGGGCTCCAGTTTTGTTTCTCTGTTTACAGTGGGGGATTATTAGCACCTTAAGCTTCTCCCAAAATTGGTGGGAGCAAAGAGGACTTTTAATTTTGTAGGCACGAATCTTAGGATGGCCCATTACATGCCGACTGCGAGCACGGCTGCCAGAACAATACCTGCTTTGTGAATAATTTAAAGAATTTTTTCACTGCCACTTATCTAGCATTTTTCATAAGCACTACATTCACCTTAAGGCAGAAAAAAAAAAAAAGGGAAAAGAGAAAAGTTCTCCCTGTCCTGAGCAATATACTTCTGTCTCGCTAAGGGGCTCGCTGTGTGATTGATTTGTAAGTGGGATGACACAGCAGTTCAAGAGACATTAGAGAGATTCTTGTTGGAGATGCACAGGTTTAGGGGCACTGACTTTGTTGATCATCTTTTGAGAGATTTCAACACTGAACGGGACACGACAGTGTTCAGTGACAGGTTAAAGCAGGTGATCGTTGCCACCCATGCCCACAGTTCACCAATTATGTATGCTGAATATGAGGTGGCTCATAAAAAAATGGATGACTATCCCAGCTCCCCTCTCCCTCGTGCAGTGAATAGATTACCTGTGTACCTCCCTGCCACAGGGATCCCAAAGGCTTCAATCCATTGCAGTAGTTTAAAGTCACTCAGACTTGGTGGTCACCAGGTGATAACTACCTGTGAGAGCTATGTCATCGAACGGACAGGGTGTATTTACATTGGGTGGTAACTGAAAGGGGGGTAAACTGTTCAAGGTGTGAGGCGCAGGCCAGTGGAGGATGATCAGAAAATTCTAGGGGCTGATTAGTTCAAAATGGTTCAGTCTTAGGGAGATATTCTGAGATGCTCCTCCTTTCCTTAGGCTTTTTCTAATCACTGAGCACCACCAGCAGCTGCCATCATCACCAGTGGTACGACCACTCGTATGTGCTCCCTGTCCGTGCCATGACTGTACTGCTGTTGCATTTTTTGGCATTTGCCAATGCGCCAATCTGCTCCTTGCTGGAAACAACATCTAGAGAGTGAAGGAGCCCTGATCTGATCAGGTGTGGCAACTTTCTGTCTTTCTGGACTGTATGAATGTTGCAAAGTAGGACTGCCCTGGGAAACAGAGCGCTCTCGCGTGCTTTCACTTTGCCCTCCACCAGCAAAATCCTACTGACGCCGGAGCTGAGATTGCCACTCAGCTCTGCAGACCCTCTTTGAGGAAACCCATTGCTTGCAAAGGAGTCACAACAATTTAAAACGTCTCTGTTTCTGACCAATATTTACTTAGGAAATGGCCGAGGAGGATGAAGGAGAGGAAGAATTCAGAAGATTTGTAGTTTGCATGCCGACTCTAAGTCAAACAATATAATGAATGGAGTAACTAATGCATAATTTCATTATGAGTCATCCTAATTATAACAAGAATTTGATGGATACATAACTAGAAAGTGTAACTATCTGTTAAATACACATTTCTAATTGCACAAGGAAGTACACAATATAATTAAAGCCACAGGTTACACATACAATAACCTTTTCTTCCCCTGTGGCGACAAATCCTCTAGGAACAGTATGAATTTGTTTTGAAGTTGCATATCTATCAGACAGCATTCTTTCTACTCACTTGCTGAGTCTTTTTCAAACAGCAGCAAGGAGTCTCACTAATCCATAGATACTTGGCGTGAATTGTGTATTAAAGGAATCGCAGTGATGATCCGTGAATGGTTCTTCCATGTTGGGTCCCTCTGTAGAGTGTCAGTGTCCAATGCAGTATTAGCCTGGCAGAGCTACAGATGTGACGTGCGTGGCAGGTAATGGGTTGTATTAAGTATCTCTAATAATTACAGTGTAAATTAAAATTAGTCTTAACGAGGAGAAGAATCCTTCAGAAGTGGCCAAATTCTGTCACACACATCTAGATACTCTTGGGCTTTGCGGAGCCTGAACACAGAACTGGGTTTCACAGATGGCAGCTATTCCCTAGAAAGGGTGAATTCAGCATGGGGAAAGATAAATTCCTTATGGTGATCTTGGCTATGTGCATTAATCCTACCTTTGTCTTTTAAATGCAAGAATTATAAAGAAAGCTGGTTGATGTTGGTCCCTACATTTACAGCTCTGGCTGGTCTCCCTTCTTTTTTCTGCGGTAAAAGAGGCAGCACCTGTGTATTCTACAACTTCAGGGTGCAAAAGCTGACGTGCCACCACAGGGAAACACAGCCCGGCTGTCCTGGGTGACTAGTCACGAACTATTATCTTTAGCACAAAGTCAGAAATCACTTGTTTACTGATGGCAAAATGCAACCCTGTGTTTGGCTATGGTTTTGCAGTCTCTCTCATGCTGAGAATCACAGGACACCCAAGTGTCCTGGAAATGTGTTCATTTAACTGAGTTATATTACACTGACTAACTAATCACTTCCACATGCTGCTTGATTGTCCCCCTTTATACGCTGACTTTTTTCTTGCATAGCTCTTTTTGAGCCACTTGCCTAGGAGAAAATAACTACATCTGGAGCGCTGTTAAATGACCCAGAAGTTGCTGCTTTGCAGGCTGACAGTATTTGATGCAAATAGATGGCTTCTTGCTGTGAAAATCTCTTTGGTTGACAATCCATTAGGTACTTTTGACGATAGTTGTCTGAGGAGTTAAAACACAGGCTCCTCTTTGGATATTCGCCCTATGATTCTTACAGAACTGCTGGTATTAAATTCTTCCTGCGCAGTTTCAGCGGAGGCCTTTCTACTCCCCATTTGTTCGACAGCTGCTGGTGCGTTTTGCTCCTTCTCTTTGCCTTCAGCTTTTGCCATCTGCCATCATTAAGTTGCCCAGGTGTCGGAAATCTTCTTGCACTTCTCTTGTAAACATTATTCTGCCTTCTTCTTCACTAACTCAACCTTCATTTATATAGAGGCTGATAGATCAGGCTAGCTGTTCTCAAAACATCTGCTACATTTCAGACTTTATGGGGGCGGATGGGGAACAGAGTATGTATACTTGCTGGCAAAAGTAAAGACTGGTTAACTCTTCCTTCACTTTCCTTTCCATCTCCAAGTGCTTACTGTTTCCTTGCACTTCTAGATGTGCCAGTTAATTAATACTTGCCAGTTGGGATGTTACCTAGAGCGAATATGTCATAAAGCACAGCTAACTTTCAGAAACATCAAAGCTTCTACATACCGCAACAATGCTTGGTCCTTGGTGGTATTGTGGACCAGCAGAGATGTGATGTCCCTCAGACAGTTATCAGCAAAGACATCAGAATAACCCTTTTTCCCCTCTTTAGACTGCTGCTTCTGGTGCAAATAGGGGCCACTCCACTGACTTCGGTATGTTTTCTGCTCAGACACAGGTCAGGCAGCCTTTTATTACCTGGAGGAGAAATCCAGACTCAAAGAGGGTCTTTCACAATGGTGGGTAGTGTAAACTATTGAATTCTTTTGGCAGAGATGATGAAATTAAATGATTTCTGGTGTGCCCAGTCCTCAGTAAATCACTGAAGATTGACTGTAAGTTTGAATAGCAACAAAGCAGAATCCAACAAGCTGGGCTGCTTACACAATGCTGTTTGCTGGGCCCAGCGAATGTTTACTGCTTAAAGGCCAGTAAAATATGTATCTGAGGATGCACACCCAGCTGCTGGGGCCAGTCTCCAGCGCGAGCGTTGAGTAATTCCAACAGGATTTTCACGCTTCAGTGATTTTACTCTCCTCAGTTTGGGTCTCAGTACCAGTGCTTTCAAAGCCTGATTTTGTGTGCAACTCTTGGGCAAAGATGGTTTCCTGCTCTGAACTGTTCTGCTGAGCAGCAACTGCTGCCTGCTGCTTTCCCATTTGTTAAGCAATGGATTACTGTTCAAACATTTGCAGCCCATGTTGGTCTAAGCTCTGTGTGCAATTCTCCAAATTTACTCCTCTCCTGGAATGCTGTGATTAGAGGTGGTTTCTTGCTTGTTCAATAATTTCCTGAAGGACTGCTCCAATCAACTCTGCTCTGATTTCCTTGCTTTGTGACGGATAACGCAGTGTGCTATTCACCTTTCATGGAAAAACCAAATTGGCCATTTAGATGCTCTGTGATTTTACATACAGTGCCTAACTGTTTCTCCATCAACTCTCGATGGCTTTTTCTATCCACACTTTCCTATTCCTATGTTAATATTACTTCTCCAGCAACTTTAGCAGGATATTGCTAGATCACTCTTCCCTTGCTTTTTTTCCACCCCCCTGCAAATTATTTGCTATGCAGTGCTTGCCTTTCTTCAGGATTCAAGTATCTCCTTTAATCTGTTCTTCCTTTTATTCTTTACTCAGCTGCTGCTTTGCTTTGGTGGAATAGTGGCTTCTCTGATGAAGCTCATGCTTCTATTTCTGTTCTCTCTCTCTTTGAAAGGTCTTCTGCATCCGTGGAATGCCTGTTTGGGTTTCTTTGATGATTTGGTGCTGCATGCTAAGCTCTGCACTCCAGGTGTGAAAGATCAAGTTGTGGAGAGAGCATGGAAAGGGAGAGGGAAGGGGACTCTGCCGTGCACCAGTGAGGGGAGTTTTCAACAAAGGAATGACAAAAGCAGACACATAAATAGCCTGGGAATCAGGACCTGCACCGCGGAGGGGCCATTTTGTAGCACTGTGCCTCAGTTTCCCCATCTGTAAGCCAGGAACAGTCCTGTGCCTTTATGAAGTGCTTTGCTTGAGAACTGAAAGAAGACAACTGAAATACAGTCTTGTTAAGCTTACGTTGTTGCTGTCTTGCTGGTAAACTTTAAATTCAGAATAGTGAGAGCCTAAAACTGCCTAAGTAGCCTCTGTGCTGTGCAGCGTGTTTTACGCTGTACGTTGCTGGTCACATACATCTCCTAAACACGCAACCTCTCTTGCAGTTTCCTCACAGCCATTTCACTTTTCTTCTTCAGACTAAAGCGCACCCAGAAGGAAAGGCTGTTTTCCCTACGTGTCCGAGATGTCAGAGCCATTAAGGTCTCAGCAGAGCTGTCACAGCTCCACTGACTGCATAAGCCTCCCCCAGGTTTTTTAAACTGAGGACAAGCAACGCATCTCCCGACACTTGCTCTGGCAGGAGCATTAGCAGCTGCCTGGGAGCTGAGGAGGTGTACAGAGGCATGCCTGTGCGGGAAGGGCAGAACAGCACACGCGCCCGTGATGGGTCCTCACCTCCTCCCAGGGTGTGGGACAGCAGTTGCCTCCATGCTAATGCCGGGACACGCTGTGCGTGAGCGGGACTGTGCGTGGAGCCGGGGGTTTGCACCCCTGGGAACAGAGTGGTAGGAAAGACTTGAGAATTTGTCTTCCATTTCCCCCAGCCCTGTCTTGATGTCCCCTGTCTTGGATGTCCCTGGCTCTTTTGTCCGTGATTGCCATGGATGCTTATGAGGGATGCTGCAGGTGGTGCAGCCCTGCGTGGAGGGTGAAGAGGGATTCTGGTGGCAGCTTCACAGCCACTGAGGAGCAGGAGGGACGTTGCCTGGGCTGAGTTCAAAGCTCAGCCTGCTTGGAGAAAATATGTGCTGGCAGGGACAGGAGAAACCTCTCACAAGGTGCCGCTTTTTAATTTTATTGACCTATAGTCTGTAGCAGGTACTCAGAGGGGCACCGGGCCACACTGCTGCAGGGTGTGTGGCTATTGCTGAAACTACCGGCAGAGGATTTACAGTTGTGAAGATCAAAAATTCACCAAGGTTCAAAATCGCTTCTCAGTTTTCCTGTGTAAATCTGGAGTGACCAGAGCGATCTGACTGTATTTACTGCAGCAGAGTTGGTTGGGATTTATACCACTGAGGGCAACATCTGGTCTTAAATACCTCCAAAGATAAACAGGTTTCGTACAAAGTTATCTCCCCCCTGTGAAAAACTTACAGTCCCTGTGCAAAGCTGCCACCTCTTCCCCATCATTACAACAGCTGATGACAGAGAACATGCTCATGGATAAATGACTTGGGGGAAAAAAAGTGGTATTTAGAAACCAAGTAGATGTTTCCCAAGAGGAAAAATGCAGAATGATAAAGCTTTGCCTTTAACACAGGCTACAGGGATGATACTCCTTTGGCATAAACACACTTTTTTCATTGATAACAGAGATCTCTTTTTTCCATCCTCTCTGATGAATTTTTTTCAATCTTGCATATGCAAAAATACTACTGTATCATCAAAGGCTGAAGCGAAGAGGACTCCAGAGGAATTTAGCCAGTGACTTATCTCTGTTTTTAATTACCTAATGCTATTTGTTTACATCTGTTTGAAAAGATTTTATACTCATTATGAGTATATGAGTATATATTATGCCTATTGAAGTAATGTTTCATTATTTCTCCCCTTTAGGTAGTTTTAAAAACAGAAAAAAGAAAAAGGAACAACTTGTCCATAAATACACCTGTAATCTGACCTTTTCTCTGCTCTGAGAAGTTTAAGTAGATTCTCTAAAATTTTCTGCCTGTACTTGCTCTATTTTGGGACTTTTGGAAATAACCTTGACTCTAAACTGTGGACTCTAAGAGAGGTACAGAAGAGTGACTGCAAGCTGTGGAGTTCATCCCTACTGGGATGAGGGGCCGTATCCTTAGGAAGAAAGCACTGTGTGAGGATTTGCCCAACAGTACACAAATCCTACCCTTCTCTTGCAGGCGCTCCCAGCTGGAGCTTTAGACCACAGAAACCAGCTATGTTTTAATGGTGAGTGAATAAAAAAAACCTGAAAAAACAGTCCCAGAAACTCTTTACTTTGGCAGCTCTGGTGTGACCAGCTGGATGTTGCAGGATCAGGCTCTGGGGGGGGCATTTTGGCCTCAGCTGCCTGTGCTTAAAGACAAAAGCACCCTGATGTGCCTCCCGCACACACGCACGCACACAAACGCAGAGGTGCCCGCTGCATCTCCAACCCTTGGCTCCCTCCTCTGATCCACCCTCTTCCCACCCACAGCCACTGCAAGAAGGATGTCTTTCCTGTACTTAGTTTTCATGCTTATATTTCAAATACCTCTTGGTGCTGTAATCTAGTAAAAAACCCCCGTTGCTGGAAATGCAATACCCCTTGCGGGGGGAGCGTGATGGATCTGGTAGTGCAGGAACAAACATCCCCAGGGTCCTGTCTATCTCGGGCAACGTTATCTATTCCCCTTCCCTTTCCTTCCCTCCTCCCCAGAGTTGCTGTTATTTTGCACAGAGGATGAAACCAACTCTTTCCCTTCTTCGCCTCTGCTGCCCACTGGCTCCTGCTTGTCCCCCCTCGCTGGTGCACTCAGCTGGCTTCTTATCCCCTGCCAGGCTGGTGGGCTTAAGCCACGCTCAGCCTCCAGCAGCAAGCTAACCTCATCCCTCAGCAGAGGAACGGCGACTCCTGGGGCGCCTGCCCAGCTCTCCTGACATATCGCCTCGTCTGCAGAGCGGAGGTAGATAACTGCGCCAGAATAACAGGCCCTTGGCCGTCTTGCTAATGGTAAGAGGAGCAAGTCCACCTAACGAGCACAGCGTCTCTGTCCCTCTTGGTCCAGCGCAAAACCTCTGCTCCGGTGAGGTTTGATTGCTGGCCGGTACGAAAGGGTCGGGAAGCCCGTGTGAGCAGGGAGGTCTCTTAAGCTGTGAAGAGCTTGGGGGGCACCCGTCAGGCGTGAAAGCTGCTACCTGTACTGCAGCACGGTTTGCGCTCTCCCCGGGGGTGTGCATGGGGCGTTGTTCGGGGTAGCTGACGCGGAGGAGCACGGGGAGGATGGTGGGGATGGCCCTGGAGCATCAAGCTCCTTGCAATGGGGCTTTGCTTTCCCAGGCTTCCTGCCTGGGCTTGGCATAGCCTTCCCTAGCGGAGAGCGCACTGAAACCTGCCCCACATGGCAGGGTGTGAGAGCCTCCGTGCCCTGCATCGTGATGGGCACCTGCCTTGCATACAGTCTGCAGGGTTTAAAACATCTATGTGATAAGGTGTTCCAAAAAAGAGGAACTTGCCTGTCGGGAAGGGGCAGAGCTGGCCTTGCCTATGGTGGCATCGCTGCTGCTTCTCCATGGGAAAACTCATGGGGAAGCCAAAGCAGGGGCTGCGTTCGTGTATGAGGTCAGTAATGAGATACTTCAGCCCGTTTGTCAAGGTAGGCTTTCAAGCAAAAGGAAATCAAAATTATACCTTTCAGAGAGGTAATGAAATTGAGACCCAATTCAACCCTCAGCTCCACCTGTGTAAATACAGAACAACTCCCCAGTGGTCGATAGAGTTACTCCTACTTGTGCCAGTGGAAACGGGCAGAATTTGGCCTTGCCGAACCTGGAATAACATGAAGGATGGTTGACCTGGAGCCAGTTCGGAATCCAGTGTTATTACGCTGGTAGCAAGTGATGTCTCTCCCACACACCACGATGAGGAATACAGGTCTGAGTCCACAAGCTGAAGATCTGCTTTTTCTTTCCTCTCTTTTGCAAAGAAATTAATCATGTGCCTTAATTATTTTGGACGGCTTGGTCCTTTCAGGGTTCCCTTTCAGGGACCAGTCCATTGTGTCAAGAGCTGTATGACTGCTGAACAAAAAGACACTGTCTGCCAAAGTTATTCATGTGTTTTATTTCAGTAGCCTCTTGACACTTTAGCTACTAGAACATTCCCTGGCCCATATGAAATATTTGAGACATTGTGAAGAAATTTCATGCCATTAATTTTTAATATAGCCATTTTTAATGAAATAGAGGATCAAGATTCTGCGTTTATATATTTGGTATGATATATATGAGATATATTCTCTACTGTATAATTACTACTGTCTGCTATAATTTCTGACTCTAGATGTACAAACGCATTTTACTCTTAAAAACTTAAATCCTGAAGTGGGATTTTGCTCCAGAGATCTTTTGTCCATTTAATAATAATACTCAATAATTTTTGAATATGATGGGAGAACCACCTAAATGTAAGTATGAGCACAGTTACTGTCAAGCAATATAGTTTTACAAAGGAAATCTTAAATTTTCCTGAAGCCCTTCTGATTTCAGTGGGTTGGCAGGAATATAAATGAGAAGGAAATTTCCCCCTTCGCTGGCATCTGATTTCCGAACTGGATTAATTATGACAAGAGCTTTTTTCCCCTGCATAATCAGATTTGCTAAAATTTCCTTACTAGGCTCGTAAAACTGTTTTGTGAAACAGAGAAAATAAAGTGGGGTTTTCTTTGCCACTAAGTTCAAATTTGTCTGAACTTTCAACTAGACCCTGGTATCCTTTTAGGGTCTGTCTTTGATAATAGTCATGTTCTGGTTTCTTTCCTTTCTCTTCTAATTCCAGTCACTGACCGTTCATTTTATTTTTTATAATTGGAGTAGGAGAGTCATTGTCCATGCGAGGCTGTTTGAGGCGGTCCTAGAACAGCTCGAGTGAAATGCCCTTATTCTTCTTAATTTTCAACTCGTCAACTTCATTGCTTGTATGTAGTACAAACAGTTAGTAAAATGCCATACTGCAGCCCTGCACGGTATGGCTTGGAGGTCTGTCTCGGCAGCTATTTAAACAGCCTTGGTGCTCCTACATCTATCTCATCACGGACGCTAAAAATGAGGAGGGAGGATGAGCTGCAGAGCCCTGGCCAAGGGCTGTGCTGAATGAAGGGCGTAGTAAGGGGCGAGCTCAAGAGTGTATCATCAGCCACCAGAAAGCAAAAATGAAGCACAAAGATGTGACGTGACTGAAACCTCTCCAGCTCAATGCCTTCTGCCCTCCTCTGCCCCCATCTTTCCCAGATAAACTGCATGTCATGCGGGCTAATGGGCTTGCTCCCGGACGAGATCCGTGAAAAGCAGATGCTGTTTATTATCTGGCAGGATACAATCACACCTGGCCATCCCAAGGGACGGTAACATCACCAAAGCAAGGTGAGGCACCAGAGGTTTGAGGGGGAAAAGTCATAAAGCTGCCCTGGTTGAGCAAAGAAAAAGGAATTCCTTGGTGGGTAGGATGAAGGGAAGAGGGACAACAAGGGAGAGAAAAGATGTTAATATGGATAACTTGATCACATAAATTTAGCACATCGGAGCCTGTCAGGTCCCCAAATCCAGGTCCTTATCCATGAGTGACCAAAGGATATATAGATGCATAAGAATTAGATCCCCAGCCAGAGGGCTGCCGTGTTAGCAGCACCATCCAGAAGCCTTTGGATCAAACAGAAGCAAAACGCACGTAATATTCTCAGTTTTATTTTCATTTCTAATCACCTGCTTCTATGCACTTTACAATTCTCTGGCCTGTGTTAAGGAACAGGTCCCCTAATTGCCATGGGAAAAAGATAACAGCGTTTTGTTTCCACTGGTCATGTGGAAATACAGGTCTTACATTATTTTTCTAGAGTGTCTTCTGTTTGATTCCTAAACCTCTGATTCTGCACTTCAACACTGTAAAAGCCTGATTTCAAACCGCTTTTGAAGTAAAGAATGTAGAAAACTCCAAACATAAAAAAAGGTAGAAAAGCAGAGGTAATAGAGGTTACCTGCTATTCTGCTGTGGCTTTGCTGGAGCCAATATGTAGGGAATCTGTCTCCAGATGGGGCACTGTTCCTGCCACCCCTTTGTATAGCACTTGCTTAGTATATTTTAAGAGAAAAATATGATCGATGTGACTAAAGGCTGGTTTGTCTGACCTCGACATTACAGAAGGCTTTACGGAGGAGAAGGACTTCCCTTTGAAGGGAAGAATGCAATGCAGCTTTACCAAAGGTATATTGTGTCAGATGAATTTGATTATTTTATTTGATAAGATAATTGATTTTCCTTGACAAAAGCAGTGCAGTAGATTTAATCTCTCTAGACTTCTACAAGGTATTTGACACAGTGAAAAGATTAGTCAAACTGGAGAAAATGGAGATTAGTGGAATTGTGCAGGAAATGTCAAGAGGGTTAGAGAGAGTATATAAGGTATTTGGGAAAGTTTGGGGTGCAGTGGCTGCCCTTGGAGTCCCTGTAGGGTTGCGTTTGTATTTTTAGTGTTTCTGGCACGAAAGGAGAAGCTTTAACATTTGTGGCTGAGACTAAATTAGGGTGGATTAGCACAATTGTGGTGGTCCAGAAAACTCTATTAAACAAATGGGATGGTCTTGGGGGCTGCAGCAGGACAGATGGAGGCATGAAGACGGATGTAATCGCACAAAAAGCTAGGCTGAGCACAGACGGAATCATGCCATGCGTTATTTCTGTGAAATGAGGCATATCTTTTGGAAATGATAGAGGAGAAGAAAGTGAAGTTAGCTGTTCTGGGGTGCACCGAAGGGCTCTGAGGAAGGAATTTGTGAAGCTATGATGCATCAGACATCCAGTGTGAACATCACTGATCCAGGGCCTGCTGAGACCCTACCTGGAACATGAGGTAGTCAGTCCTGGCACACAAGCTTGGAAAAGGTCTGTTAAAATAGGAACAGCTGCAGAGAAATGCAGCAAATGCAGCATTTATTTGGCTTTGAGAGATGTGGTGGCTGTCTCTAAATGGGGGGGGGGGGGGGTGTTAACACTGGAGAGTGAGAAGAGCTATTTAAACTCAAGAGCAGCATTGGCATAAGAACAAATAGGTATAAATGGGTCATGGATAAACTTAGGCTGGAAATTCTAAGGTTTCCAGCCATCAGAAGAATGAAGCACTAAATTTGTCCTCTTGACAAAGGGGTGGAGGTAAAAACAAACTAGTTTTAAGACAGAGCTTCACCGTTGGATGAAAAGGATCTTATGAAATGGTGGCTTGTGATTGCAGTGGATTGGGCTCAGTGACGCAGAACCCCCTCCCAGCCCTCTGTTTTTCTGCTCCTGTCAGATCTTTAGTTTCACAGGGATTCTGTGAAATCCCACCCCCTGCAAGGCAGTGGCTGAAGAGGACTCAGAGAAGAGACTTTGCAGTAGTCAGGAGCATAGAAAATATCTACTGAAGGCCAGGTCTGTGAGTCCATGCATGAATATCCCTGGTGTGTACATTTGTGGGTGTCAGCATCTCTATGGCCTCTGGATGAAAGCAGCAGCTCGCTCCGAGCTGGGCACACCAGCCAGGCAACATTGAGCTCGGCAGGCGGAGCAGAACGGCTGCTCTCTTGTTCCTGCCCCGCAGAAAAAACGAGTCAGGCTTTCTTGCAACTGAAAGATTCATGACCTGTGACTGAAACTTTTATCTAAATCCTGAAAATAGAGCTGGTCTGATCCTCAGTTCCCAGGAAACAGCGGCGGCCGAAGGTGGAGCAGGCAGGCATCGGCTCAGCAGCCGCGGTTCTTTTTCCCTTTTCCCTCCTCAGTCTCGCTTGCTCAGTGACCTCCAGCTGCTTCTGCCACCTTTGTTTGGGGAGCAGCACTGAACCAAGCAGTGTCCCTTCAGAGGGCCGTGGCATCCGCAAGCCTGTGCTGCTGCAGACGGGCCTGCTGCTCTGCTGCAGCATCGCTCACGGGCCAGCGCTCTCAGGATAGGTCGTCACAGTCTCCTGCAGAGAGTCAGTAGTGCTTTTTAGCCCCAGTCTAATTGCACCGAAACCTGCATGGATGTGCTTAGCTCGGCGCTGGCCTCCTGCTAATCACGTCGCCGAGATGCAGGGATGCGAGGGGGAGGTCAGGGCGGTGCGGATACACTGCACGTCTTGAGGTTGGCTTGGCACTTTGATTGGGCTTGCTCATGTCTGCTGGAAACTGCCGTAGCTGTGTGCCACAGTGACGCATCTCAGCAGGTAGTGGGATTAAAGCAGAATGATACAATTGTTATGGAGTGCAGTGAAATGTTCTGCTTCTACTGTTTGGCATAGGTTTATGGTTGGACTCGATGATCTTGAAGGTCTCTTCCAACCCAAGTGATTCTGTGATTCTGTGACTACTGATATAAAGTAGATGTATCCTTAGTTCATGTAAGAAAGACTAGCTGAGGAACAGCATGGCTGAGATGTCGTGTTACCCATGAAAGTACTTCTAGACACATTTTCTTAGGAGTGACTGAAGTAGCAAGGATGCCAGACAACGACTTGTTCTTACCTGAACAAGCATCTCCTCAACTCATCCAGCAACTGATCCTGCTTTCTGGGCATGAAGGTACTTGGCAAAGTCCATAAATTTACTATCATAATCAAGTCAGGAAGCAAGAGAGATGCTCTGTTCCTGCAAGCGTCTGTAGGTTTTCTTTTAAAATGAGTGTATTGTGGAGTATCCTGGTGGTATTTTCTGAAATTAAAATAAAAGCATGTAAGTCAGTGTCCAGATTCCGTATGCATTTAAGAAGTACCTGGTACTTCAGGAGAGAAGAATGAACATTTGGTTTTGGGGAGCTTCTTTGTGTCACAGGGTTAAAGATGGGAAAATAAGCCTAGATTTGTAATCATTGGAGAGAAGACAGTTTCCCAGGGGTGAAGAGCTCAGACCAAACCTCCCTTCCTTTTGGTGCTGTGTGACACCTACTAGAGCTTCTCCAGCAGAGAGATCTTCACTGAATCACTCTTGTAGTCCTTTGTAACTGGCACTGATAAGTCTACAGCTTCTCTCTTTTTTCAGAGGCATTGAAAAGACTGTCAAATAAAGAGCACGGATCTTGTCTTTGACAAAAATAGCAGATAGAAGAATTAAACAGACTGAGAGGTCAAAAAAAATGAGTATTTAAAAAAAAAAGACAGACACAGGCCCATTTTTCAGTCTGACTGAGTTTTGACTCACATCTTGTACTTGCTATATGAATACCGGCAGTTCTTGGAGTTAGAGGTTCAATACTGGGTTTGCTGCCACCATCCTGAGTGCAGACACACCTCGGGGCAGCTCCTGCACCCCCAGGGTTATGGAAGGAAGAGACTTGCTCTCCTGAAACTACTACAGATTTTTCTTCTAATGATGAACTCCTCCTGAGAAAAGAAATACTCTTTAAAAATTGCTCATTAAGGAAATCATTATGGATCTTGTGAACACCATTTGGGATTACTGTGGTGGTAAAGGACTCATTGCCATCTTTTGCCACTGAGCAATATGTGTGAATGTGATGCTGATACTTTTCCCCGGCTTACTCCCAAGGAGAATGCTGTTAAAAAGAGGGACTGGCAGTTGTAGTCTCTGTGGTTGCTGAATGTGCTGTTGACTTCTTGGACAAGACTTTATTTCCTTGTGTTTTGGTTTGCTTATCTCTAAAGCAAATATTTTTTCTATTGCTGAAGGTGTTTGTAAATCCAGGTGGTATCCATGGAGTCCTCTGAGATTCCTGACTCTCCAGAGTCACACAACTCCATTGGAGTGGATAGAATGCTGCTACTCAAACCCAAGGTCATGCTGACCTTGGTTGCTGGACATGACTGAGATGCCTTTTTTTGTTGCTGTTAAAATAAATGCACTGAAAACAGTTCACTTGCTTTTGCCATTTCGGCAGATTCCCTTTTACTCTGAGAGTTCACTTCAAGTCAAATGGTCAAATTGTAAAAGGTTTCCGTCCATCCTGTAGATGCCTCAGAATGAGAGGAAGCCCGCAAAGATGACACCATAGCAGACATAAGCTGCCCAAACTCAGCTATTACAGAAGACTTTTCCCCATCACCTCATCTGAGTACTAAATAACTGAGAAGTAATTATGCCTAATGTTTCCTGATCTCTTCCCTCTTTGCACATGGTAGGCTATTCTTTTCTGAAACACTCGCCTCATGTTCATGGCATTTGGCCTGCAGCAGTGAGGTTGATTCCAGCCCCAGAATGTCTGAAACATTTTCTTCTAATAGACAACTCACCATAAGCTGGAAATGCGTCACACACCAGCCAGTTATTTCCACATCATAAACTCCTAATGCTTCTTTAGACTGATGGGGTTTTGTATTTGCTAAGGCCTGGAAATATGCCAAATATTCTTCCATGCATGACGCTTCTTTTATTTTAGCCGCTGTTGAGTTAATCGTTGGGTATTTCTGGTGTTTGAAAGCCCCTCCATTTGCTCCGGAGTATTAGCTTAAAGCACCAAGCCACTCCACAGCTAGAAGTGCCCCGTATAGCAGGGACAGGAAACATTTGTGCTGAGATGTGACCTCCCACCCTGGCCATGGTGTTTGCATTGCAGGCATTCCCAGGACTTCAGGGAATTCCTAGGGCTGGGAGCCAAGCTGTCCTCACATTCGGGTTCCCACTCAATGTAATCCCGAACATTTTCTTTAAGCTCTGCATGCCACTGATCATATTCCTCCACTTCTCTTCCTTTTTTCCTCCACCCACCTTCCCCACTAAAATCCAGGTAAAGCAGCCTGGCTGGGAAATCAAGGTTATCAGTGTTTGCTGGAAGGAGAGATGTTTGGGAAGGCAGTGAGAAGGCGCTGGCTATGAGTACAGATTTTCAGTGGTGGCTTGACTTCGGCGCTTAGATCTGTGGTGATCCTGTGGGGATGCGATTGACTGTCGGTCCCAGGAACCAAAAGGCAATTCCACTTCATTAATCACTCTGCTACCTCATTTCTAATGGTCTTATCAACATGCTTTGCCATCTGCAAACAGTCCCATCTTTGAGGTGCTCTGCCTGCTCACCTCTCCCTTTAATTTGTTCCTTTTATGGCAAGACTCTGGTAACTGAAGAAATTTCTTCTTTTCCCCACTGACTCCAAGTCTGATGTGCTTTCCAGATTCTCCAGCTGCTCAACACTAGTTAAGATTGTGCCAACTTGTCAGTGATAAACCATTCTGTATTTTTTTTTCCCAGAGGCTTTTGTGTACAGAGCTTCAAGCATAAAAATCTGCTTCAGTCCTGAAGCTTGGCAGACATCATCTCAGGCCAGGAGCAAATATCTTTGCCAGGTTAAAAACAATGACAATATATTTGGCCATTTTTCAATACTGAAAGTGTAAAAACAATAGTTTGTGTGATGGAGGAGTTTATGAGCTTATTTAAGTAAAATGAGTTTGATTTAGCACAAGGGTTTTGCAAGGGATTGATCTTCAATACAGCCTCATTGCAGTGCTTTAAATCCCTCCTCTTCTAAGGTTAATGCAGTTGTGTTCACACAAAGATGCAAATGTATTCTGCAACTTTATCCTTAGTTCTCCAAATGCTTCCAGGAACCTGGGAGTTAATTATATCCACAAACCTACTTGCATATGCACATGCATGCAAATACAGACAAGCTCATGCATGCGTGGATTGTTTTCTCTTTGCCCTTTCTAAAAGCTCTGACCTTGTACGAACTCTTCTCCTGCAGCTACGGGAACTGCTCCTTCCAGAGCTCTGCAGAGCTGTTCTCCACAAACAAAAGCTTTACCTCCTCGCAGCTCGGCACAAAGTACCTGTGAGCCACCCTTCGTGAATCCCGGCTTCCCGCGCTGACAGCAGACCTCCCCACACGCAGCGAATCCTTCAAAAGTCAGCTCCCGTAGGGACTCCATTCCAAAGGACAGCTATAATAGTAATGCTTTTCACTTCTGCCACACTTCTCATCGCAGGATAGCAAAGCGTTTGATCAGCACTAGGTCCTGACTACAGGCTTGGAATAACTTTGCAAAAGAGGGACGTGCTGGCGGCCCTAGAAGCAAAAAAATTCTCCACTTGAGTGCAAGCCTCACCAGAACTGCCTGCTACGAGCGTGGCCTGCTTGCGCTGAGCCAGCTGTAGGACTAGAGGTCTGGACATGACCAGCCAGGCTGGCAGGATGTCAAGGAGGGAAGGAAGGATGTCAAGGAAGGAAGGAGAGAGACAGGGCAGTTAGAGCAATGAGATCCTGGTTTTACTGCATCTAGACTGTGGTTTAAACTGATTCAGCCCGACGTGTTCTCAAGTCACAGCGAGCTGCCATAAAGCATAGTAAACATAAACGCCTGCGAGATCACCTCTGCATTGCCAGCGTACCTCCCGGTATATAATCTTACAGCCACCCCTACTTACAGGACTGTGTAGAGGTGGACAAAATCTCACTCTTCAAGATACATGAAACCTCTAAACATTTCATGATGCCTAGAAAATAGTTTAGACAATGCAGTAAGTTCACTGAGTCATAATGCACAACAATTAATAACAAGAGTACAGTTCCTGCCCAAATCCCTATAAGCGCAAAACAAAAGCCTTCCTGTTATAAACACAGAATCACACTATATTGCTTAATTCCACCCCAAAACACTTCAGATCCCCAGGCCCACTGGAGAGCTTTGCAGTTATCAAAAATCCAACAGATGAAACCAAAAAGGCATGGCAGAACCGAGACTGTCCAAATTAAAGCCTCTGAGATTCTCTGTAAATCCAGCACAGAACATAAAAATCATTAATTTCTCTCCTGGCTTCACATCTTCCTGACAACTTAGTATCCAAATGCCTTATCCATGGCCATTCCCTTGCAGTTGACAACAGCCAGAAGAAAATCGGGAGGGAAAGGGCTTGTGGTTACCAGCGTAGACCTGGGCACCACAGGAGCTGCATTTTGACACAGGCTTGCTGTAACCTCTTGGTCAAGTTGCTTAACCTTTTTATGCCCCATCTCCCTCTCCGTCCTGGATAACAACTGCTGATTTACTTCACAAGGCTTTTGTGAAGCTCCATTTGTCACTGCCTGTGATGTATTATTTATTGTCAAAGCCATAAACATCCTGAAGATGCTGAGCACATCACCTGCATTTTGATTTCTGCCAAAACCTCTCTTCCACTTAGGGCAAACCCTTTCTCCTTCACTAGTATAATAGTAGGGCAAACCCTTTCTCCTTCACTAGTATAATAGTCTTTTATTCAGTGACAACTAAATGTAACAAGCCAATATGCATGTTTGGGGCCATGAAGTCAGCTCCCAGTTACCGACTTTCTATATGAGGGGAGGCTCGAAGAAAAGCCACTGGATTTGGGATGCAGTGGCAAACAGCATTGGTAGTTTTGAGGACTCTTTGCAAGATGCTTGCAATTGGTGGTCCTGTCAGCATCTTCAGCAAGGTGTTACTCATGCCTGAAGGACGGCTTTTAGGGTGAGAATATGCCCTGCATAGATGCTTAAAGAGCAGCAGGATAAAAATACTTGAAGAAAAAGCTGATCAGAGCCCAGATATAGAACATCTAACTCTGTTAATGTTTTGTCCGAAAAAAAGCCCCACAGAAAAATAAGTACATTTTCTATAAATCTTGGTGAAAATACTGATTTGTTTTTATTATTTTTTTTCTTCTGGAGACTCTGATCTATCAGGCTCCCTTGTTCCTTTTATAAAACCTGATGACAAACTAGGCAGTGGCTAGATTTAACATCCTGACTGACCTTATCTAACTGACCTTGCACCAAAACAGCACAGTGTGCTGCCAAATTTTCCAATTCTCTTCAGTATCTGAAGTCTCAGGAGCTCCATTTCCTAAATAATTTTGCATCTGCTGACCTTATTGCATTGCCCAGAAACAAAACTGCCCGGCGGTCGGCGGGGGCATTTAGGCACGCTCACAAAAGGGGGAGCTCTGGATGCAAAGCTCTTCTCTGAAAATGCAAAAGTGCTGGGCTTGCCTGGGTGGTGGGAGGTGGTGTAAATTAGTGAGAACAAAGAGGTCTCTGTCACTAAAATAAATTTGGCCTCCCAATTCAACCAAGAATGAGTACTTGGCTGAGATTTGGCCATACTCTGGAAGACTGAAGATAGTTTGAATGATACGAAGTGTTGCGTTTCTTAAGATGCGTGGTCTCAGCTTAGGGAGAACTCTCCTCGCCACTTAAAAATAAACAAGAGAAAGTTAGAAATGTATCTTGTGACTCTCCAGAAGGGTTTTATTTAATGTCACTTGTTATGCAAGCCAAAAATGGGTTTTAACGCAAAATGGCACTGGCTTTTCAATCATTAATGGCACAATCAACTAAAATACATAATCTGTTGCAGTGAACACGGTGTTTGTAAACACATGCAATTAAAGTGGAATAAGATTCAATTATAATGGGTTATGTGTGCATAATAATGCAAATCATGCAATTCTTATTAGTTGGGCTGTACCCTGAGCTCGGTTCAGGAAGAAATTATATTGAAATGTACTATAATGAAGAGGAAATTTTAATGAGGAGACAAGGTTGAAAAAATATTACTCAAAGCAAGAGGAATGAAAGAGTCCGGAGGCAGAATACAAATGACAGTAATACAAAGTCATTTGACTATATCTCCGGCTTTATGCAAAGATTAGAAATTCACACCCAACAGCTGCCACGAACTAGGTAGGCAGAATCCACCCCACTGGTTGCCACTGTTCGGAGAGTAGGTCCACAGTCTCTCTCCAGATAAGCTCTCAACAAGCTTTGCTCATTTTAGGAGTTTCACATGGTGCAAATGACAGAAGAATTTGGCTATCAGTGCTACGAGACTGTCTAGCTTCTCCTGGGCTGGTACTTTTTGGATGGGGGCAAACAGTACTCTTAACAGTACCGCTTAATTTCATTTATTTCCACTTTTTTCCTCTGATAGTACAGGCTTATATCCAAGGTAGATATTATGCATCTACATGATCTTTCCCTTTGTTTAATGACCCACAGAAGTTGATTTACTTCACATGAATTGCTTTAATTAACCATTATTAGGAGCGAGGAGGACCAAACTACATTTTCTAATGCACAGAAAATTACCAGTAAACAGAGCCTAGGTGATAGAGAGCACATAAGAGCTGATGTCAGCTAAAACGTGCAGACCTTGTCTAATTCTGGAAACAGATAGCTCACAAACTGCTTTACAAAAATCAGTTGTAATGGGTACATGTGTATAACAATGCAAACTGTGCTGCACTGATTAGTACAAGGCTTTGACTTGACTTAATCAATATTTGAGAGGTGAAACCAATACAGCATATAAACAAAAGCGAAATAAATGAGAAAACCAAGATGCTGTATTGCATTAGCTACACAAGCCTTAGGAGGCTGAAATCCTGAAGAATAACTTGCATTGGCTTGGACAAGGCATTAAGGATATCTGCCCGGAGCTTGCTGCTGTTGGCACAGAGCAGCTATGCTTAAGAACATGAAGGTGTGCTTCTGTAGAGTGGTAACAAGTGACTGTAAATGTGAGAGATTAAATTGGAAATTTTATATGGAGGAGGAAACCTCTGTGTGTGGCTGGTCCCACAGTACCACCAAGCATAAAAACTCTCAGATAATCAAAGAAAAAAAATGTCCAGAGACCAGATTCCAAATTCTTCATTCTGAACAAATGCTCACTAGAGGAAATTTGAAATTACATGAAGGAAATGATACTGTCACCACAGCTCACAGCAAACAATAGTCTCATACATATTCATACAGTCGTTGTCACCTAACCCGCAGCTAGGGACCTGTGCCATTCCCACAGAAAGCAGTAAGAAGCACAATGATCTTCTGGCTCTCCAGGGGCACTAGGCAATCATCCCCCATTGCACATCATCTGGCTTTTTTTCCATCTTAGTCAAGTGTTGCAACCTGCGAGGCTTCCCTTGTCAGGATTTTTTTCTGGATATTTACTCTGTGTTTCCTTTTCTCACTTCCGACTTCTCATACTTTCTTTTACACCCAACTGTGCTACTTAATTCTTCCCTGTCTTTGGTGTTTATACCTTTCAGCACTACATTGTAATGTCTCTCTGTAGCCATTTTTCTCTGAGTGACAGTATATTACAAATTCAGTTCTTCCAGTACTGATTTAGCTCCTTTAATCTGTCTTTATAAATGAATCTCTCCATCCCCTTGATAATTTTTGTTGCTCTTCTCTGAACTCGCTACAATTTTTCAATATCTCCTTGCTAATGAGTTTCCCAGAACTGAACACAGTGTTCCAGGTGCAGGAACAGCAGAGCCGCATAAAGGTGGTCTGAACCTGCGCTGCCCCAAACCGCACTGCCCTTTTGTTGCCATACCTCGTGACTAACTTGGGTCTAACTTGTGCCAACAAGTTTTGAGGGAGAAGATGGAAGTTAACCTACTGTTCTGTTTCAGACACTTAGACGGCAGATTCTAAAATGCTAAATTTGAAAATTTTTTCCAGCAAGTAATTTTGGGTGTGCACATCTGTACTGAAGACTGCAGTTTGAACTCTAAGCAGCATCACCCACATGGAAGTCAAACCCCTGCATTATATCATTAACTTAGAAAATATCCAAATATCCAAGTGGATATGTAATTCAAACCCTCCCATTTTAGGAAGGATGCTGGTGTACAAGTGGATTTTCAAAAGTCTTCAGACTAGCAAGACTCACATCTGCAGAAGCAGATATGCAAAATTATGAACCAATAATTCCTTTCCTCCTACCAGTGAAAACTGATTTATCTGGTTTTATCCAGTGAACAGGAAAACCAGTCAAATTCTCCTGTTCTGTAATTAACCCTGAATTAATCTTACAGTGTCCTGACCCAGCTGCTTCTCTCTCTGGATCTGTTTTCACCTTTTATGGAAGATTTTAGTTCCTCCTAATTTTATCTCATCTGGATATCTTATTAAAATGTTGCTTCCTCCATTTCTAGATGAACAGTGAGGATATTAAATAAAACTTATTTAAGAGTAAGCTTTGTGGTCCTTCTATGGTCTCCTCATCTTCAACTGTATGCTTTGCCACTCACTGTTAACCTCTCTTTATAGCCTTTCAGCCTGTTTTCAATCAAGAAGACAGTATTCATCTCCAAGCTGATTTAAATTAATTTTTCTAGAAAGATTTCATGAGGCACAGTATCAAATGCACTACTCAGATGCAAATATATTACAGCTCCAGCATTCCCTTCATCCGTTAATTTTCTGTTTCTATCAAAAAAGCAATCAAGTTTGTCTGGTGAGATTTATTCTTGCTAGACCGACGCTGTCTGAGACTTCATGCTGCTGGGGCCGGCTCTCAGTCATGCCAGACATCCACAAATTGCCACCAAAATTGCCTCCAAGGTAGCTGCGTGTACCAACACCTCTAAAAATGGGTGTTTGGGGAGCACTATTATGTTAATCCTATGCTGTTGGCTGAGCTAATTGGCAGTTCTGTCATTATTGCATCAATGCAAGCTCAGGCAGCACTGTGATTTCTGTCTAAATACGGTTGGGATACCGCACAGTGACCTGGGGTGCAATTTCCCTGGAGGGCTGCAGCCAGGGGTTGTGGTGCCTCCACCTGCCGAAAACAACTGCTCTTGTGTTGCAGCAAGGTCACCCAAAATACCTCAGAAAGCCCTGTACCAGCACGTCTTGCTCAGCACCATCTGCAAAGCATCCTCTTTCCTGCCAGCCATCGCTCCCAGGGCGCTCTCTACGGTGGCACGGTGCCTGGCCAGGACGGGGACGTCCTGCCTGGCATCTCATGACAGATTTAGGAGCAATGTGCTGGCGGGCAGCAGTGGCCTTTGCCACGAGGGACTGCAACCACTCAGGGACCACTGAGGTGACTTTTTGATGGGCCAGGTTGTGCTGGTTGCCTTCATATTCCTTACCTGCACTGCAATCCAAAACAATGCTGATTTCTTAATTTTAGAAAGGGTAAAAGGTAGATTCTCAGAAAACAGTGTTTTGGAATAATTTATTTCTCCTTTTAAGTTTCTGTATACACTTTTCTTTAGTCACTTCTCAGTCTTCTCTTCACAAATTAGGAGAAATAATCACATGCAGTATGGCATTTTCACCACTTCCCGCAATATCCTAGGCTCATCTGTATCAGCTGATTTACGTATAGGCTCATTTTCCCTCAAGTATTTTCTCACATGTTATTAAGAAAAGCTATTTTATTGGCTTTTCCTCATTTCTGAATTGTTCACATTTCTTTTATCTGTCTCATTAAAGATAGATTCTAGTCATCATTAGTTTCATACTCACTCTAGTTTACTAATTAACGGACGTACTTTCTCTCTAGGATTTTTGCTTGTCTTCCCCTGATACTTATATAATAAACGTCTTTCTTATTCCCTTTAAATCCTTTGGCAGCATTAATTCACTCTGATTTTTTTTTCTATCCTTATCCATTCCCTGCTGAGCTTTAAATGAATCTGTATTCTTGTTTGATTTCCTTCCCACCGTTTCCTATTTCAGTACAGGTTTTTTAACCTCACATCTTTGCGCAGTCCTTTGTGAAGCGACTGTAACTGTAGCAGATAACCAACTTTCCATGCACGCTTATTAGTCATGCGGGTTTGTGCATCACCTGACTGCCACAGAGATTGGAGGGATCAAATCTGGAAATGGCGCCGTGTGAATTATGGGTGCGGGGTCTGGGTCAGGACAGGGACCACTGTCGTAGGAGGATGCTAAGCTGAGCATCCTCTCACGAGACAGGCAAGATGAAGGTGGGCTTCCACCCCAAAACACCAGCCACTAAGCCCCCAAAGCAACGAACAGCCCCAGCAAGTTCAACAGGCTCTTTCAAAGGATCCCTGGCATACACCCAACGCATGTGCTCAGGAAAAGCAATAAACATCTTCCTGTCTGTAATTAGTTCCTTAAATAATTAGTTAATATTTGTATAGTGCTTTGAAGATGTTAAGTACTCTGTAAGTGCACACATTATTTTTAGCATTTAAGGGTCCTTTTAGCCTCTGCTGGCAGCACCTAGTTTTCAGCATTAGCAAGTTATGTGATATTGCTTAGGGGCAGATGCGTTTAGCAGCAAGGATTAGTTGCTATCTCTCCCCACATGCTTTTTTTTAAAAAAAACCGAATTTGCCATTTGCAGGGAGAGGAAATATCTAGCTTCACTGCCCCCTCAGGGCAGCAGAAAGGCTCATCTTGGGCCCCTGGTCCAGCTGAAAAGCTTTTGTCCTGGGGGTGGGGAGCATAGCTAAGCTAGCCTGAGTCCTTCCAAGGCTGCTCCTAGCAAGTTCCAGCTGCAAATCCTTCCCTTGCTCAGTTGTGGCTTGGTGGGGTAAGGGGAAAAGGAAAATTCTCCTTTTCCAGGCCAGGTAAACAGTAACATTTTTTGCTGTCAGCTCTAAAGCGATTATTTTTGGAAATGAAAGATTTTTCTTTTAAGAGTCACTGAAATTTCAGCAGGGATGCTGGAGAAGTTATTCTTAATGCTGGGCTATCAGTATATTAAGTAGCCTCTTGATGTGATATATCTAAAGCAAATGGAAGTAGTGTCTGTGTTGGTACTGTTTATATTGTTCTTACAAACTTACTTAAAGCTCCTAGCTAATTCATTATTCTGGGATTCTAATGCAAGGCAGCAGGTACTAGAGTTCCCCTGCAGAGTCTATTTTCAATATTAATTATCTTGCTGTGCGTTAAGTAGTTTTTGTTTTTGCGTTAAAAGGTTTATGAAGATTAGAAGATTAAAATGATAAAAACTAATTTTCTCAAGCATAGCCACTCTGCAGTAGTCAACTGTAAAGAGAAAAATATGTGCACTTAGTTGTCTTGGAAAAATGGTACTGTAATGAAATTATCACATGGGGGGAAGGGAACAACGGGAAAGGCTGTTTCATCACAAATGTTGTTGCTGTCCTGCTGGCCACAGACTTGTGCTTGTGTTGATGTGTCTGCTCCTCATTTTTGTTCTCAATAAAGCGGATATTTGTCTAAGAAATTAATTTCAGTATATGACAGGAACAGCTATCACTTGCAAACATCCCACATCTGCTGCAAAGCTAAGCTCAACATGACAGCAGAGTATATTTTGACTGCTCTTTGAGGAGAAGCAAGGCTGCTGAAACATCTCTGTGGCCGGGTCTGGTTTCCTGGCGTTAAGCTGGGCTGCAGTACAAGTGTCTCTTACAGGGGCAGCTGTTACTACACAATGATCTTACGGTGAAAGGAATCTCTTTTACAAACACCGTTACTGTGTCTCGGTTCCCAAGCTGCAAAATGATGAGGAAACTCTGAAGGAGAAGGATAAGACACAGCCCTACCTTCTGTGAGACGTTGTTATTAGTCTGCTAATGCTGACAGATATCTGGTTTCCCTCTTTGCTCTTTATCCCCGGTGACATCCAGAGGGACCCTGCAGAGCTGTTATGGCTTATTGCAATATATTGCTAAATTCAGGGCTGTTGGACCACAGCAGATTTGTTGGTTTTAATTTTAATTTTTAATTTTGGAACTCTGAAGCGAGGGTTGGTTGGTTAAGAGAGACATATCTATCCTTCTCTCTTTGAAGCCGGTGGACTTGAAGTCACTTGAAGTGGCTGTGCTGCGACGGGAGCAGTGCAGCAGCAGAGGTGGGTGCAGCTCCCAGAGCCTGCCTTGCGAGGCTGCTGCCCGCCCCGGAGAGCCCACGCTGCCATTCTCTGCCCTGTCACCATGGTCACGTCTAACTTGCAGCCCACTGCTGCTTCCATCGCAGGACAGAGCCGATGGGTGGGAGAGGGCAGTGACCCTGGGCACACCAGCAGCAGTGCCATCCCCGCAGACAGCGCTTCACATGGTTTCCTGTGACGCTGGCACAGAGTATCTTTTTCCTTCCCGCCCCCCGTTATAAATATGGTGACTTTTAAGCAGCATAAAAGGTTTTGTTATAACCAAGTTTCCTGCCTGTCAGGTTGAGGAATCTGCAGAGTCATTGCTAATGCTAAAGCCATGGGAATTAAAGTCGCTCTTACCATAGCAGTAGTCACCCCAGCTGCACATATGAGGACAAAACTCAAAGAGCAAAAGGTGCTTTGTGAGATACAGTGTAAGCCAAGAAGCTGAGGACAAGCAGGAGAACAGCTCTGATTCTTTTGCATGTGGGATACATCTATTTTATATGGTCCTCTGGTGGTTTCTGCATTTTAGGACGCTTTTCTTCAATGACTAGCACTCTAAATATCATTTTTTCTATCAGGGTGTTGTCATTAGTGTTATGAACTGTTATTTGTTGGTATTGTGTAGTCTTTCCAATGTCCTAAAATTTATTATGGGTATTAGAGATGCCAATGTCTATTCATTTCACACCTTCGTTATCTGATCTAGCCTCATCATTACTCCGAATACATAGAATGGTATTATTGCTGTTGTCTTGTTTCATTATAATTCCCATTTGTTTAGTGCTTTATTTCTAAGAAATAATTTGTTGGAAAATATACTGAAGCATAATCAGCCCCAATGTTATGTACGTTTGAATTTCAAGCGTTTGACAGAAAGTGTGTGTGACTCAGAGGTGGCATGGTGCCTGTTTTAGGCCAGTGTCAGCAGACTGGGCCAAGGAGCACACTTAGTGCTGGATCCTGAACAGCCTCCGAGAGCCTAAAATGTCTGTAGTGGATACCTCAGTCTCCTCCAAGTCCCCAGTGAAGGTTCCTCCCAGTGCGAAATACAATCTCTGGCTCAGAAAATGAGGAGTTTGTCTTATTAATATATGTCCTAGCTAAAGTAATAACGACTGATGTGTATTTGACCTTTTTTCCCTAGTTCTTCTGAATTGAACCTGTATGTCGTGTGAGGCTATATAGTCAGTTGTGGAGAGGGGAAAGGAGGAGAGAAAGAGAGAAGAGTTGGGGGGGTGGGGGGGAATAGCAAAGCAGAATGCAGCTGCCTCGGACTAAGATGGACATAGACGTCACCCTGTCATGGTGGCAACTGTTAGATTTTTGTGTGAGAAGGATTTTAAGGATCAGCTAAATAGAAAGTAAAGCTGAGATGAGAATGCAGAGAGGAAAGGGGCTAGAAAGACAGCTGTGACATGTCTGACATTAGGGAACTCTGGATTAAGGCAGCCTGTCCACACTGGGCAGAGAAATCGTCCTCAGAGCCTAGGACAACTCACTGAATATCCCGCCTGAGAGAAAGCATTGAAAAAGCTGACCTGAATCCATTTTTAGCAGTGAGTGTTCTTCTAACTGGAAGTGTTTTCCAGCTACAGTGAAGCTGTACTCAGTGACGAGCCGGTTTTGCTTTGCTGGACTCTTACGATGTCAGTTCTGGGCCACCAGTGCGAGGTGGTGGGATGCCACCAACACTTGGAGGAAGACAGCCTTGGCTTGCTGAACAGCCCTCACCTCCGAGAGCATGACGAAGCTCATGGCTGTCTTTGGCCACAAGTAACACAGAGTTACAGGAAGTCTTGCAAGAGCAAGTAAAAGCAGATAATTATCTTTGCATTTTAGGGAAGCTTACAGGGAGTCTGAGTTAGTAATCCCAAACACAGCACTTCATCCATATTAAAGGCTGGAAGGGAAAAGCCATAGTTTCTCAGCTTGCAAGGTGTCATTAATAAATCAACCCATGGAGAAAATACCACAAACAGTGTTTCGGAACAAATGATATGATTAAAAAAGTATATTATCCAGCAAGTAATTATCCCACCTGCTGATATTTGTTAAGACATAACTCACTGAAAAATAAAATCTGTGTTTCTGCTGTAAATTCTGGCTTGATTCCCACAGATACCAATCCTTAATCTTTAGCTAAAATTTGCTGAGGCATTGTCTGACACAGAAAATGGACTCTGAGCTCTACCATAAAACCTAATTACAGGAGGTACAGCAAGACAGGGCAAGAGATGGTGCCTGTAGTGCTGAAGAAGACAGGGTTTGGTACCCATTCTGTTCCAGCAAAAAATTACCAGATATCAGTAACACTCCCTTACATGCAGAACACGCACACAGACACATGCACGCTCCGGTACTGGAAAGCATCTACTGCCTTCTCTCCTCTTCAATCAAAACCCAAATGCCTGCAGCGATATCAACAAATACCATAAAAATTAGAAATAACGTTCCAATTCCCGATGCAAGGAAGCTGCGATGTGTGTGTGTGCGCACAGGGGGAAGTGTGAGGATTTGGCTAGTATCTAAGATGTCAAAATTGATTCGACACAACATAATCTTTTGCAAGCCTCTCCATCTATTCATTGGTACCTGCCTTGTGTCTGGGCAGTGACGGCAGCTGGGTCAGTCGCTGCAGCAGTGCCCATCTAGGGACAGCAGGATATTGTGGGGGGCTTATGCCTCTGCAGGCAGTAAGACCTCTGGCATCAGGACTGGATTCCCTGGATTCCTTTCCCTGCTTAGCCCTCAGGAAGCTGTACTTTGCTGAGCGTTTTGCCTGGAGGCTGTGTATTCATACAAAGTTTGCCATGGGCTGTATGCCACAGCACAGGAACGAAGCGGGCTGGCAAAGGCAGGTTATCAGCATGGCTCTGGAACAGGCTGGAGGCAAAGTGCTGCCAAAAAGTGCTGCACTTTTATGAGGGGACCCCTCAAAATTCAAGGCTCAGCCTGCTGTGGCAGTAGTGGGCAGGTAGTGGGAACAGTCGGCGGCTGTGTTCAGCAAAGCTCCCAGTGTCCACACGTGGACCACAGGCTGCATTGAGAGTGAACGCAGGTACCTGTACTCAGCGTTTAGCTTTCGTCACAACTGCATATGTGACATGGAGCAAACGTTAACACACATTTGAGAGAGATGCAAAATGGGGCATCTCAGTTCTCTAGCAGGTACAGGGATTCTGTCCACAGCTTTGTCAGGTAGGTGGTACAGGCTGAACGGTACTTCTGCTCTCCGCTGTTTCTCAAGCACTGGTTCTCATTTGGGGCATGGTTTGACATTGCAGAGTAGTGGGCAGGACCCGTTCCTTTGTGGGTTTCTCTCCCTGTTGTGCTGTTGTCTGTATCTGCCCAGGACCTGCTGTCCACAGTTCGATATTCCCACTGCTCTTCACTGTTGGATTGCCTGGGCACTGCTGCAGCGGAGAAGTGTCTGTGCCGTTCCTGACTATTTTCTATATGACGAAGTGGTGGCAACTAAACACACCAAGGTTAACAAGGCTTCTCCTTCCCTGAGGTATATGCCTCCTGCGTCTCCTAGGATAAGCTAGACTGGACTATGCTGCAGAAGAGCACCTTCCAATTTCTCCCATTACTGCACCCTACAACTGCTCACTGCCATCCGTCTAATTCTCAGTGCACGTCTAAGACCTTCTCATTCTATGAGCAGCATCTTGCAATGCTGACAAATCAGCATGCAGCAGCCACCAGAGAGCATATATAGATATTAAATGCATTTGTTGAGAGGAGGGTTTCCAGATGGAAAAATTAAAGAGCCATTCTCCAAGGTTTGCGCCCAATCGTGCCTTCACTAAACTGGGATTAATATTCCAAAGGAAATACAGGCTCCCGTGAGCACTTTCAGAGAGGCAACTTTCAGTTACCCAGCTGAACCAGAGTAAACTTACAGGATATACAAACTTCTTGCTTCTTTATCTCTGCAGTATGTAAGAAACCCCTTATATGTATCTGTGTGCTGTCAGGGATGTCACATGAACTTTGTTAGTTCTCATTACCCAAGGACGAGCAGATCTGTTATTTACCTTTTCAGTGCTCACAGCATATTTGTGGGATGGTATTAAGTGTTCATCTGGCCACAAAGAATTCATACTATATCCTGCACAGCATGGGATACTCACAAGAAGGCACTGTTAATACAGCATCTCTCTATTGGTGGTGAGAGAAAATTACCTTCCTTGGTTGTCCCAGCTGGCTTGGGATCAGCTGGATAATGAACACCTTACATTTGCATTCCTTGGTGTGTCAGGAAAGGAGGAACAACAATCTACCTTAATGCAAAGCATAAATCCCAGTATGGCAGTAAAGAGGAAAACTGTGAGGTTGCTCTCAGGAAATAAGGGAATATTTGTCACTCGTTAAGGAAACAGCAGGAGGAGACTCACAGATTTGGTAAATGTCTGAGTAAAGTTCCTAGAGGAGAAGCAACTAATGCTCTTTCTGGTACATGTTCTAATTTTTCATCAGTGGTTAGCGCATTGTGGTAAGCTTACGGTGGTCATTACATGCTTTGTGATAGCGATCAATATCTAATTAGGCAAAATGTTCATTTGTTAATGCCTGAAGCTTTCAGCCTCACCTTAAAGCATCAGGCCCCACGTGCATTACTGTTCTCTGTGACAAATCACTTCTGTTCCTGCTCTTAGCAGGGTTAACTCCTATCATGACAATGCCATTAGCTCAGTTTAACCTCTTTTTTTTCTTTGTGTGAAAAGCTAAACTACAGCTGTCACATAGTCAAAATATGATGCAGAACGTGCTGCTCAGGCTTATTCCCTCTGCTGCAATCTGTGCAGGAAATACGGATGGATAGCCTTGCCCTGTGTGCTGGGCACAAGAATGTTTACATGCAAAGGGATAAGATGCTTTACAAAAAAGCACTTTCTGGTTATCCAGAACTGCTGCAGTTTCCTCCTGCAACATGAGGAAGCTACTGCCATGCCTTTCCCTTCCCTCCTGCCGGGAAATCCATTGCTGGGAGAATAGCAGCACCTAGAGGCCCTGGGCCAGAGATGGCAGCGCAGCAGCAAGCTGTCAGGGACAGCCCCTGCCCCGAGGAGCCTGCAGTTGGGGCACAGGGGGCTAAAGAGAGGTGCTGTCGGGGTCCCAGTGGGTGCCCACAGGACTCCGGGGCTTAGGGAGAGAGTGCCATTTTCCTAGTGTCATAGAGGATTTTGGGATGAAACCAGAAGGGACTCACCCTTCCTCTATCTTGGGACGGTTCCTCCCTTCCATATTCAGACCCACCAGTTCTGTGAGACATAGCAGACTTAGCAGAGCTGATTTCTGGGGGGTAGCCTGATCACTCCCCTTCCCAGCAGGGAGGGGAAGGTCAGACACTTTGTACTTAGGGATATGCCTCTTTCTCTTCTTAAACCAGAGGCTCCCTACTGGCAACACCTGCACCCCCAGCCTGCCCGTACCCCTCTCCCTGCCTGCCTCCCCCAGAGCCTCTGCTGCATCCCCAGCTCCTCTGCCGGCTCTCTTCTCCTGCGTGCCTCTGCCACGGCTCCAGGGCAGCCGCAGGATCCTCAGGGGCAAGTTACCCTGGAAAACACTTGTACACAACTCTGCCCCATGGAAGGGATCTCTGCGTGGAAGAGATCACTGCCCTATCACTGAATAATCCCTCTCATTATAGGCTAGAGCTTTTTTCCAAGTAAAGCTTTTTTTTTTTTTTGGTGTGTCTGTAGATCTTGATATAATACAGTTAAAACTTCTGTGGGGGTTGGGCACATCATCCGATCCTGACTTGGTCAAGGAAGGGAGAATCTGCCATCCATGCTGATATGGTTAGTCATTAGAAGAAGCTCTCCTCACTGCTCACTGGAGCTCAGCTGGCTGCTTTGTCCAGCTGTTTTTCCAGACAGCTTTTTCTGAAAGTTTAAGCAGTTCTTTATGCCTGATATTTTCCTCTTGTGAAACTACTTTTGTGTTCAAATTGAGTCACTTCTCTAACTTCAGCAGTTATATAAGCTAAGAAAGATTTGTCCTCTATAGCCTTTTGTCATTACTATGGCTCTGAACTGGCTTTGGTATTTAAGCATTCAGGAGAAAATATGGATGCTAGAAATAGTGCAGCAATTCAGTATAATGCTATATATGGAAGTAACAACACTTCCCCCAATTAGTCTTAATTTCCTTATTAATGTAGCTGTGAAGCTCAGCCTGCTTTTGGTGTCGGCCTTGGAGAGACGCTCATTTTCACTCTGGGTTTAGGAAGGGAAGCTCTGAGCAAAGGGGTGGAATTACGGGAGGATAAGGAGATCTGAGGAGAGTCTGGTCAGTCCAGCCCTCCACAAGGGGCTGGGGCACATGACTGAGGTTTAAGATTGTAGTTAGTTTCTGGCCAAGGAAAGAGATTTGAACAAGGGGATGAAATGGCCATATGCTACCTGCTCCTCAAATAGACCTGTGCTACTTCTCTGCTGTGGGAAATAAGACAGGGGATAAGAGCGGAAAAGAGGAACTCTGTTTGTTTACTGGGAGAGCTGATGAGTACATGGAGACCTCACCTTGCCTCTCCCTGTCACTGCTGGGGCCAAAGGTGGTTTCATCCTCTAATCCTGTGGGCTGAGTCATTCCTGGCTGCACAGTGCCTGCAGCAAGGGCTATGGCGAAAGCTGGGCTGATGGAAGGGCTCTGCATAGGTCAGATGGGCAATAGATCTGTAAACCAATACAAGTTAGAGCAAACCAGCTTTTTGAGTGCAGACATGCTTTTTCAACTCTTTCTATCGACCTTATTTTCAGGTAGGCCTAATCCTAACATAGGCAGAAAAACACTAATGACAGAAACCTCCCTTAAGACAGGGCCTCGGTTCTGTGCCACATCCTGCTGCCTCTCCTTTTCACCCAAGATTGCCCTCTGCGGCTGGTGGCAAGTGTCAGTGCTGTCACACCGGTGTCTAGGAGGTGCCATTTATGTGCATATTCCATTTGCACGGGACCTTTGACAAATGTATAAACATGTTTTAGAAGACAGTCCTGGAATAAAATGGGCAAACAGCCAACAGAGACATAACTGGAGAGAAAGGAGAATGGAAGTAATTTTCAGAAGCGTGAGAAGTCCCTCGCCACTGCCCTGCCACAGACACAACTTGGTTTTTATGCTTTCCTTGTAACCAGTTGCTTGCTTTCACCCTGTTTTTCTTTCCTTCATCTCCCATTACCTTCAAATTACACAAGCTGCGGTTATGCTTTATACAAAAGCTTTTATGCAACACAGGTAATGTGGAAACTTAGTATTTTCACCGTGCCCTGCCACCATCAAGCTAGCAAGCTAATTCATCGCAGCTCTCCCTGTGCCTGGCAAGCTGAACGGTAGTGCCTTTAGATGTCACTGCTCGTAATGGTTGATTGTATTTTCACTTGCTGGTTCATAATGTGCTGGTCACCAACCCCAAATAAGCAGGGGACATTTCTCACTGCTGCAGCTGTTGCCGAATCATTAGCCAGTCTCCCTGGGTAGTTTTGGTAGCTTCCTTCCACCTCTTCAAAGGGCTTTTGGCCACAGAGGGCTCTGGGGCAGGCTGAAGGTGGTGGGGTTGCTCTCAAGCACTACTGGAGAAGGTGCAATTCACCTAATTCTTGTGATGAGCAGCAACATTGTGCAGATTACTAACTCCTTGTTCCTTAATCAAAACCTGATATTCCAGCAGAAAGTGGCGTGTGGAGCCAAGAAGGATAACAGGACTAGCATCATAATTAAAGCACGTCAGCAAACAAATTTATTGTTCATGCTCATGAATAAGACTGTGCAGGTGGAATGCTTTGGAAAGAACAGGAATGTACAGGTAGGTCTGAGGCTGTTGCTTTCTCTCCTACCTGAGCAGCACCATTGGGAGCCCACTTTCTAGCTCCTGAGCCCAGCGTAATGCGAGGAAGGACTTATCTCTGTTCCCAACTTTCAAAAGGATAAAACTGGTAGAATGAGACTGTGATTCCTGCTCCCTGATTAGCTCCACTGCCGAAACGACCTGACCTCTGTGGCTGGTTATCTCTTTCCAGGAGAAGAGAGATGGCTCAATCCCATCTTCTTGTCCAGCCAGCTCCCCCAAAGCAGTTTTTCTTACCACTGTACCTACAGTGCCAGCACCTAGCTGGTAGCCTCAAGTGAGCACCTCTGCTACTAAAGCTATTCTTAACCTATTGAAGGAAAAAAAAAAGCCTTCTGTAATCTAAGTCGAAAACATTAGTCTAGAGGGAGGATGAAGAGGGCTGCAGGAAGATATTCTCAGAAGAGGAAGTTGCATAATTGCAAAAAAAAGCATGTTCTGTGCAGGCCTAGGCACTGGTCTACAGAGAGGCCAGCTCTCGGAATAACTTTACCAATGCTAATAAATCAATATCAGCACGTATGAGATCAAGACCTATGAAAATTGATAAGGGCAACTAGCCAGCTGCTGTGTGTCAGTCTAACTCCACAGAATTTGATTTCCACCAGTTGGTCAGCTACTGACCATAAGGCCAGAAGCGTACACGTGCCCCAGGGTGTGAGCTGCTGCAAAGAGGGGCCCTACAGAGCTCTGCTCACCAGATGCTTCATGGAGTCCATTAATTGCTTACAGAGCAGATGAGCTGTTTGAGCATTTCCTCAGGAAACACCAAATGAAGCGGCGCATTTGGAATGGAGTTTCACACGCACATCAGGGCAGTTGTGGAGGAGCAGCTGGTGGGCAGCAGGTGGGGAAGGCAACGGGAGGCAGGGAACGGACTCTGCCTGCACACACCACATTATTTATACCTGTTGGACTCCGGCATGCTCCTTCGGAACTTCTGTGAGATCAGGCATGGCACTACTTCAACTCTTTGAACTGTGGCAGTGATGCTTGTCTGGAAACTATGCTAACAGGAAGATCCACAAAGCATGTCAGTTTGTTTTCCAGACTGTAGGCAATTTGTTTGATTTTTTTTTTTTTTT
>VZSF01002706.1:256809-314767 GCA_013398295.1 Chionis minor | reverse complement strand
TTTTTTTTTTTTTTTTTTTTTAGTAGGTATTAGGTCTGATGGTGCTTTCCTTATTTTCACTGACAGGGGCACAAGTAATAGCTGTCTTGCTCAATGTCGTGAATGACTAGTGAAGTCAGCATTGGCTGTGAGAGCCATTTCCCTCATTGCATTAATTCTGGTGTGCAAGTTTTCATTAAATACAAGAAAACCGACATTGACTGAGTATTGCAAAGCCTCTCCTAACTGCAGTTATTCCTTCTTGTCCTTTATTTATAAACTGAATCCATACTAAAACTGTAGTGTGGCAATTCACTTAAAAAGTGACAGCAACTGATATCTTTGCAAACTCACAAACAAGAATGGTTTAGCCTCCAGAGAGGGAAAAGTTGTATTTCCCATTCTAAAGGTGGAGGTTTGAAGCCCAAACCTTGCCTAGGCTCTCTCCTGTTACCTGTGTAAGAGCCAGGAACAGAGGTCAGATCTCCTGTAGGCCAGCCCAACCCTGGTACTACTTTAGGGCTATTCTCTAGTCTCTTATTCCTGGAAGCCATTACTCTATAAACATGATAAATAGACTGGTATAAGTGTTTAGCATTGGCTATTTCTACAGTATAATTGCTGCAGCCTCCTGTGGCAGCAGCAACATTACTTTTATGTCAAAGATGGGGAAACTGGGACACACTGCTTTGTCCAGGCTTGTGAGACTGTTAGGATCGGAGCTCTGGACTGTGGCCCCAGGTGAGTCCTGTGAACTATGTTGGCTGTCAGTGTTAGCTACTGCCAGTGAATTAAATAATAGCTTAGTGGAAGAGGAAAATTAAGCAGTACTGACAAGGCAGACAAGATATGCTTTTCAATGAGATTTGAAAATTGAGACAGAGGTGATTAGGTTCATATCGCTGTGCGATCTAGAGATGCTAAACAACCAGTTCTCTGCAGCTATGTGGTTTGGAATATTGACCCGACGGAATTGCTCCTCCTGAAATGCAGTAACCCGTTAGTACTGCAGTGCTGCTTGGAGGCTGTCATTCTGTCATGGGAGGAAAGAACACACCTTTCTTCCTCTGACCCTCAAAGTCTTTAGGAAACCTGCGTGCAACAACATAGTACTTAAATTTTCCATGACTATTTTGCAAAGAGAGTGTCAGAGAAGCACATGGAGCCGCAGTGTAAGTGAGAAAGTTCATAGGTTACAACCCTACTATTATCAGTACAATGATCACATCCATACTGTGAGGCCACATCTATGTTGTGATGGGACGAATTGCAGAAAGACAACATTTCAGTGTGCTGAGGCCCAGAGTGTGACTGCTCCTGTCCATGGCACACGCTGTGCTTTGGCTGTGGTTCAAACCTGCTGGATGGAGGAGAGACCTGGAGGCAAAGCAAGTGGCCTGAGCTGCCTCTTCAGGTCCTGCGGCTGAATGACGCTGGGGCAGCTCAACTGCCCTCAAGATTTCCCCTTCCAGACAACTCTAGGGAATGTCAGATGACAACAGGAGAGAGTGATCTTGACAGCAGGCTGACAATGGCCATGAGGTGACAAGTGATACAGACATGTGGAGAGAGAGACGAGATGTGCAAACTCCCACACACCAAACTTGCAAGACATAAGATAGAGAGTGAGGATTATGGATACTGAAACTTTTTTGAATACTAGTTTTCCAAGAGCGTTTATCTTTGCTATGATGCTCCCTCTGCAATTACATTATTAATGCTTTGTTACATGAAATCTAGTTCCAGCTGACTGGCGTACTCTGTCAAACAAGGCACATCACAAATTGGTGTGTCATCCTGGTGAACCAAAGCGGGGAAAAAAAGCCATATCCCCACTTCTGAAAACTGTCTTTAAAAATATTAAACCTTACATAAACAAAAATACCAAACAAGCTGTCCCTATAAATTGTTGCTGGCAACTGTATTATGAAAAAGCAAGGGTATGCTGCCGAGACAAGGTGGCGAGGGGCTACATGAGGTGGAGAGGCTAATTTTAGTCCCTGCCCTGCTGAAGTCTTGAGGACAATGAAAGGCAGCAGTGGCAGCTGCTGCTCTGCACCCACACATGAATGCTTGCCAGTTCTGCCTGACTTAATGGGGCACCTGGAGACCAGGAGGATCACCTCACAGTGAATCCTCTGCAGTTCGCATTAGGAAGTCCTGTCTGCAGCTGTGTTCCCCTCCACAGACTGCAGTCCGACGGCTCCAACGGTGATAAGCGAGCTGAATAGAGCTGCGCTGCCAGTGGAGGTTTGCCTGTTCCTTTCCAAACTGAAAAAGCATGTTTTGTTGGAATGGAAGAGATTAGGTACTATTTACAACCACCCCAGCTTCCAAGGTTTTGGAAAACCTTTCAACAAGTTTGTTTGTTTGCAGAAAGGTCTGTCCCAAAGCACCCAGCCTTTCTGGTGACCTGCTCTGCCTTTAGTACCACTGTAACCCTGTTTCCCCTGTGATGATTAATCTGCAGAGAGCAGAAGGGCTCCTTGTTCTGCCACTCTGCTGCCAGAGATGCTCCTGCTGGCCATGGGATAAGCGTGGGCTCTGGGAGCCCTGGCAATGGCTCTGCTTGGGGGACCTTGGGTGGCCAAGGGGAACATTGCATGTGGAGCTGGAGGCAGCCAGGGTTTCTGGAAGGCTTTCTGGAAAATGAGCAGTACTTCTGGATGACTGGGCACAGTGGTGAATTTACAGGGCGCTTCTGCTGTCTCAAAAAGGAGCAGCAGAGAAGTGGGGGTGAAGCGGGAAGGATCAGCATTGATTAAGTTGACAGTTCTGCTAATGTCACTGTGGACACAGCCACTTTCCTTTTCTTTGCCAGCAGCAACTGAAATAATAAGATGCAGAGGGAGAAGGAGGGAGTGTCAGCGCTGGGCTACTCACAGTGCTGCTGGCAGTATTTAGATGAGAAACTGGTGGTGTGATGGATGACCGTGATACAAAGATACACGGTGATCAGTGCTCTGGAAATGCAGGCAGATTAAGTAGGACTGTGCCTGACTAGTCTGAAGGTGACTCTACCAAGAGCCAGTTGTTAGATGCTACTCGCTTTTTGTCCCCCACAAGTACTATTTGTACTGAACTCAGCTGTGGGTACAATAGTTCCTGCATTTATGTTGGCTACTTTCACACTTTGGTCTAGATCTGCACACTGTGCTGCTCGTCAGGCTCTACAGCTGGCAGGCAGAGAAGAGCCTGTTTGTCCTGATGAGAGCATGACAAGCAAAGCCGAGGCTGAGAGAGTTTGGGTTGTTCAGCGTGGAGGAGAAAAGACTCCGGGGACACCTTATTGTAGCCTTTCAATACTTAAAGGGGGCTTATAGGAAAGATGGGGACATACTTTTTAACAGGCCCTGTAGTGATAGGATAAAGGGTAATGGTTTTAAACTGAAAGAGGGCAGATTCAGGCTAGATATAAGGAAGAAATTTTTTACGCTGACAGTTGTAAAACAATGGCCCAGGTTGCCCAGAGAGGTTGTAGATGCCTCATCCCTGGAAACAGTCAAGGTGAGGTTGGACAGGGCTCTGAACAAGATGATCTAGATGAAGATCACAGAGTGGTAGGGGTTGGAAGGGACCTTCAGAGATCATCTAGTCCAACCCCTCTGCCAAAGCAAGTTTACCTAGAACAGGCTGGGCAGTATTTCCAGAAAAGGAGACTCCACAATCTCTCCGAGCAGCCTGTTCCAGTGCTCTGTCACTCTCAAAGAAGTTCCTCCTCATGTTTAGATGGAACTTCCTGTGTTCCAGTTTGTGCCCATTGCCCTTTGTCCTGTCTTTGGGCACCACTGAAAAGAATCTGGCCCCATTCTCTTGACACCTACTCTTTAGATATTGATAAGCATTGATGAGATCCCCCCTTAGTCTTCTCTTCTCCAGGTTGAACAGACCCAGGTTTCTCAGCCTTTCCTCATAAGAGAGATGCTGCAGTCCATTGATAATCTTTGTAACCCTCTACTGGACTCTCTCCAGTCGTTTCCTGTCTTTCTTGAACTGGTGAGCCCAGAACTGGACACAGTATTCCAGATGTGGCCTCACCAGGGTAGAGCAGAGGGGCGGGATGACCTCCCTCAACCTGCTGGCCGCGGTCTTTTTAATGGACCCCACGATGCCATTAGTCCTTTTGGCCACAAGGGCACGTTGCTGGCTCATGGTTAACTTTTTGTCCACCAGTGTTCCTAGGTGTCTCTCTGCAGAGCTGCTTTCCTGCCGGTCAGCCCCTAACCTGTACCGGTGTATAAGGTTATTCCTCCCTAAGGTGCAGGACCCTACACTTGCCTTAGGTTTCTTCCCGCCCAACACTCCAGCCTGTCCAGGTCTCACTGTACGGCAGGACAGCATTCTGGTGTGTCAGCCACTCTTCCCAGTGTTGTCTCAAAGGTCACAAAGATTTGTTGTCACAAAGATGTCCCTACTCATTGCAGGGGGATTGGACTAGGTGCCTTTTAAAGGTCCCTTCTAATGCAAAACATTCTACAACCCTATGGAACTTGTAGTTCAAGCCTTGGCAGAGCTGTGAGTGATACAGTTGCTCTGTTTCCATGCCTCTGGTCCTGTAACCAGTGCCCCCACTGATTAACCATGGTACAGGCTGGCTTAATGATACTCTTGTCACATCATGATTTGAAGAGAAGCTCACTTCTCAAACTCTACAGGACTCTTTTTCCCAATTTTACCTTCCTCCTGGCAGTCAAGGTGGATCTGTCAGCTCTGTCTAAGCATCTCTAGCTTCATGACCTAGTGTAAGGCAGAGCGTGACTACCGGGCCTGGGGTGTACTTGCAAGCTATTTTGAGATGGGACATTCTTTGTCATCTTCACAGACAGCAGTAAGGGCTGGAATGAATAGGGATAATTCCCAGGTAAGGAATCTGAACCATAGTGATCATGCCCTGTACCTGTATCAGACCTGATGACTGAAACTAAATCTTTTACATCCACTGTTTTAACCCTAAACTCTTTCGTTAGAGAAGGAGGAGGGAGATATTGAAATAATACCTAGACTGGCTGCTGTATTGTGTACAGCATCATCATCAAGAGGGTCTGTACACTCAGAGTTCATAAGTGTTTTTAACTGTAGTTAAGGAGTTAAGTCCACCAAATCTTGTATTTCCCAGAATGGGACTTAAGCCTTATGTTAGACTGCTGGACTTGGATTTAGGCCTCATTCCATCCATTTCCATGGACAGATTCAGAGTAAGTGAAGTGTGTTTCTGATCTTACAAGCTTGATATGTATTGTATATAGTTAGCTGTGATGGTCAGCTCTGAGAAGAATCATTCGTATAAATACCCAGACATCATTATTTGGATGCATATCTCCCTGGTCATTATGAAAAGGTGATCTCTTGACATCTTTCAAAACTCCCCATCAAGCTATTTCCAAGGAGGTTTCTGCTTGGAAATGAGCATAAAGCTTTAATTTTGTAGGAGTTAAATTGAATGTTAATAACATCTCCAACACTAGACTTCACATATAGAATATTATGGTTATCTATCTAGTGTTTCCAATTAACCAGGGGCACTGTCTTTGCTGTCTGTTTCATCCAAGGACAAAAGTAATTCGTTAGGATAGCAAATTGCCTTCCACTCTTGCAAATTAGCATTAGAGCATCACTATAGAAATAATCCAAGCTATCTGAATTATGGCAATGAAATTGCTATAAACGAAAGCTGTTTTCTGAACTAATATTTGGAGAAGATGAGAGATATATACATGAGGGGCATTACTAAATAGATTTCAGTATTTATTTTTTTGAAAGAGGTTTTTTTCTCCTGAAAGGATAATGTGCATCTATCTTGCGGGGAGTTTCCTTAGACTGTTTAAATGAAGACTGACACTTTAAGAACAAAATGAAAAAGGAAGAAGAAATATACTGGCATGGGAAGCTCAGAAATAAGGCACTTGGGGTTTCAGAGAGTTATCATTAATCCCCTCCAGCCCCGAGGGCATTCCTGTGTGACCATCAAAATGATACACGTGCAGCTGTCTGGCGGTTTGCCACATCTCTAGGTTTGATGGACTTTGCTCTGGGGATGGCTAAACCTCCAGCTGTTCAGAATGGTAGTTTGTTTTCCTCAACAAACGTGCTCAGATGTTTATCTGATCTATCTGAATCCAGAAAAGTAGATTATAAATTGTTTCAGATGTCGGGGTTTTTTCAACACCTTTTCCTTGCCAGAGCCTGAAAACACAAGAGGCCAGCAAAACCTGAAAACCTGTCTTGCTTAAGTCTTGCTTTACCATTAGACCAGGATCAATGGTTGTATCGGAGTTGTGCTGTGGGCTGTTGTACTTGTGGCTTAACAAAACATGTAATAAGGTGCACCTTATTAGTACCGGAGGGAGCAGAAACCTGGGCCTGTGTCTGTCTGGCTTGGTGATAAGACTGCAAAGATCACATATGCCCCCAGCACAGCACAAAGCAGCTCCCTGGGGGAGTACAGCTCATGCAGTTCTGTGGCGCAAACATATATTGCAAATGGGTAAAAGGAGGCAAGAGGTGAGTCAGAAATATATTCCAGGAGGCAAAGTAAACTTTTCAAAGTGAGCAGGAGCTCAGTGAGGGTGTGACAGAGGAGCATCGGTCCGGGGCTGGGGCCGGGCAGCCAGGGCTGCTGGGAAGGCAGCGTGTTTCTGTGCACACGGCGGAGCCAGCAGTGCCCAAAACAGTTTGGTTCTGATCACCTCATCAGCCTGGGCAATGAAAAACAGTTTAATGACAACTGACAAGGTATTAGCATTGATTTTGAAAATGCTGCACAGGTACGATAAAAGAGCAGGTATGTGATGGATGAGAGGGAACCACTTGTCTGGCTTTGTTCGGTGTTGAGGACGAGATGAGAGAGAGAGAGAAAAGGATCTTCTAATAGTGCCATGAATATTAAGAGTGTAAGACACACTTAGACCACAAAACACGTTTCAGAGCCTTCCTTCCCATCCTGTGAAGCAGCACACTGACACAGGAATGGTTACTGAGACAATATGTGATGCCTGCAGACAAAATGTTTATTTGCTTTTATTTAAAAAAGTGAGCTGGAAGCATGGCTCAGGAGCGCTAACTGGGAAAGAGGATAGTTATTTCCAAAGCTACTGCCAATCCCCTTACATGGACGTGATTTGATGCCTGCACATACTTGAGAGGGACTCATGACTCAACACGTGATTCTGAACTGAATAGCATTCACAGGTTTCAATTCATTTAGACTGCTACGCTCCAAAAATAAGAGCCTTTCGAAAAATTTATTTTAAAAAGAGTCAAAGAGATTATTTTAAAAAACCAACCACAAACAAACCCCTCTGAAATAATGGAAGCAGCTGTACGTATTCCTTAGCAATGAAAGAACTAAAATCGAGGTATTTTCTGACTACAATAAATCTTATCTCTGTATTGAGACCGTAAATTTGAAGAAAGACTGCTGTGGGAAGATGAAAGTTCCCTTGCCAGATGAGAACTTGGCTTTTCTTGATCAAATACATGCATGTTTTCAAGATTGTTTGCTTTGTGATAGACAGCTCTAAATGCAGGTCTTTCAATCTTTTAACAAACCTCCCAAACATATTAAATGTAATAGACAGCATTTGCGGAAACCGAAACCTGTTGCACATCTGCCAAAAAGAATAGCACATCTGCAAAAACGAATACCAAATTGGGATGTCTAATGCGCTCAGGGCTGGAACACAGCAATTTCAGAGTACCTGGAGTAGATGCAGCATGACCTGCACCTGCAGAACTAGGCCTGGAGCCAGGTTCGGTCCCCAAAATTTTTGGCTATTCTGTCAGCACACTGGAAAATATTAAACATTTTGGATCTTCAGTTGTTTATCTGACCAACTTATGCAGGTTTGGGGCTAGGTATTGCAGCAGCACGAAGTTCAGTCTGGTAAACTGGGTAAAAACTGGAGCTTTGGTATGATGAGAAGGTGTTGATGCCCTCCTGAGCTAACTGGTTTGAAGCTGGTGCCTCTGACTGTGGTGTAGCTGCACCCCAGGATAGACTGAAAGGATATGGTTTGTCTTCTGTAGCAGAGTAGACCTCATCTTTTGCCTTTGTGGTGTTTTTGTGATATTCACTTGGCCATGACTTGAGCAGGGTACCGAAGGGCTAGTTTTTGCAAGCCGTAATTTACTCTGAGGTTCCAACTTTGTTTTGAATTTCCATCTGATTCAGATTTTTACAGCAAATACCTACAATGCAAATCAAACCTTTTGTATTTCAGGTGGAACAAAATTTAGACATAGAAGAAAATATTAAAAAATACCCAACCGACAACCAAACCATTAGTCTGGCTTCATCTGAAATTTTGTCTCCCAAGTCGGCAGAGCTGGTAGCCAAGCTGAAATCAGTGGGTAGCAGTGCTCCAAGTTGAAGCTGGGCTTTGGAGGAGGAGAGGGTGTACAGGCCACTGTCTGCATGTCCCTGGGACAGAGCAGGGAAAGTAGGGCCCTCAGGGTGTGTCAGGGGTACAAGGAAAACAAACTTGGACAAACTAAATCCCTGCTTTACGCCTTAATTTTTCTGCTGAGGAACAGCCTCTGAAAGGAGCCATTCCTCTCCCACTGAAGTCAGCAGGATCTGCTGCTCCGAACGATTTCACCCATCATGGGCAAGAGCAGAATCGGTGGTGTTACCTCTCCAGCATGCCAAAGCCTTTGCTCCTTTTCCCAGTGCTACCAGTAACACACAGACAAGTGCTGCGTCTTTTCCAAATGGCCCACCCACCTGAAACTGGTGACCCCAGTAGACTGCAAACAGGCAGGGCCAAGGTATTGTCAGAAATTAACTGCATTAACCTGAGTTATGCTTGAACACACTAATACCAGCCTTTTGTGAGACACCAAAGTTCTCAGGGCTCAGCTGGAGGATAAAGTCAGAAATTGACATTCTTTATTCTAGTTTTTAGAACTTCTGCCTCCAAACGTACAGAAGAACTCCAGTCCCTCACTTAAGAATTAATATTGTGATAACAATCCCAATACAGTGAAGGAATACATGTCAAACGGTATCACAGACTAATACAGGCAACCGGGCATTTTCTACAACGCTGTAAAATGGTTAGTGTTTGCATGCACAACTTTTCTTTTGCCGGGAAAGATTTCAGCTTTTCAGTTGTCTGAAAGCACATGCACAGCCGGATCTGCGCATGTAGCCTGTTAGCTCTCCTCCAGAGCTGGATGACTGCTCATAAAATGAATGCAAACACTCCAAACTGGCCTTATCTAAGCCATCCTGCATCGCGTCTGTTATTTGTTGACTGATAGAGGCCCAGCTGTCTAGTTAGTGAAACAGAAACATCAAATTAGAGAAATCACAGCAAATGGAGACTGGAAGGCCCCTTTAAGGTCACCTGGTCCACCTCTTGCCCCATGGCAGGTTCAGTTTTACCTGCATCACTTCTCTCTGGTTTGTCTAACCTGTTTTCAAAAATCATCAGTGATGGAGATTCCAGAATTACCCACATTTAGGTAAAAGGTGTGCTTCATGAAAAATACAACTGTTCAGCTAACAGCTTCTCTCTAGGAGGTTAATCTGATCTGTAACACAACGACTGCTATTGTATCTGTGTGGTTTACTAAGGCTTCAAGGACACATGCTGGTTCTTTGGGGACATGCAGATCTCAGTACTGGAAAACGGGGGATACGATTAGCCTATAGCTCTCCACAGGAGGCTGCACTGTGACAGGGATCAAGTGTTTGCTTCCAACCTACCCAGGCCAGACAGCACGCGTCCTAGCAGAGGATGTTGCTGTCCCACTGGCTGCTTGCTTTAACTACATACTGGGGCTGTTCAGTCTGTGCAGCGATGAAGCACGGCCATAACCCTTTATACACCCCATCTGCACTCTTTTAAACTGTCCTCAGCTACAAAATTGCAGAGTTTACAGGAAAGTTACTCTCGCTCTCGTGTTTCTTTCACTGTGTCACTATTTCCCAGGCACATACTGAGAAGCTCTCCTGTAGTACACTGTGATTTCACTGAGACTACTCAGCTCTTTCTTTGCCTACCCAAGGAATAAGGCAGAATGTACTGAACTCTGGTGCATCCTCCTCTTCTTTTTCTGCTACTTTTCACCCTTGGGCACATTTTTTACAGAGGGGGTCAATGTTACTCCCGAAAAAGTCCACTCCCAGGCTCAGTGCTGTAGTCATTAGGAGAGGGTTGCTACGTGTTCCTTGGCAAGCCTCTGCCACACTTCAAGTCCAGTTACTTCTCCTCAGCACCAAAACTGCTTCCTACAACTTAGCATCCTACCAGTGCTATCAAGCTGGCACCCTCATAGTGTTCAAACTAGTCAGTGCTAGAGTAACAGAAATACGTAAGGATACCATCAGCACGTTCTGGATTTATTTTTTTTTTTTTAATATCAAGCGATATTAAAACTTAATCCCGGTCAAATTAGCTGAACTCCTAAACGCTCTTGTAGGGACTGCACATGGGCAGAAGGTAGAATGTTTGTAAATGGATGAGATAAAACAGAGGGAAGAGGTTTTCACGGAAGAGGCAATTTGGAGCTAATCCCAGGCTCTGCTGCATGGCGGTGTCTCTGAATGCCCTCTCATTTACTGACGAAGAGCAATTGACTCTTGAACGTTACCATTTATGCAGTTTCTGAATTGTACTATTTATATTATGTTTTTAAACATTTTTTCAAAATGGAAAGGAGCAATTGTAAACTAGTTAATAGGCCTGACTGTCATTTTTATTCAGCATGTATGTGTAAAGCTGCTTTAAAGTAGCTTTAAGGAAAATGAGAATCAACCCTCTTGAACTTACGCTGTTCTATAAGGTCTCAAGTGCTAGCACAAAGCTTGTATTCTCTTCAGTTCATGGAATATAAATCGGAGAATATTAAAATTTTAAAAAATAATTCTGAATCTGTTCTGCTTAACAGTGGGAAAATCCACGATTCCAGTGATAGAGAGTAACAGCATAAAACTTGTTTACCCATATCATCAGGTACTGCAGGTTTTACCATCAATTCCTGAGTTACCAGCAGCTTTCTGTATCACAGAGTGGTAGGGGTTGGGAGGGACGTTCAGAGATCATCTAGTCCAAACCTCATGCCAAAGGAGTTTCACCTAAAGTAGGTTGCACAGGAATGCATCCAGGCGGGATTTGAATATTTCCAGAGAAGGAGAGTCCACAGTCTCTCTGGGCAGCTTGTTCCAGTGTTCTGTCACCCTCAAAGTAAAGAGGATATCAGTTGGACTTTCTCCATCGCCTCATATTCCAGTATTTTCCTAGCCTGAAGCTTCCCAATTTGCAAGATGTAGCCTGATGTTGACCATACAAAACAGCCTCTTCTCTAGCGGATCAAAGCTCCTTGTGCCCAGCAGAGTAGGTACATATATATTACTTGCTTCCTAACCCAGGACTCCTAGAGTTTCACTTTTTGGCCTTACTTAAGAAGCATTAAAATTAGAGAAGGACACAATTCAAAAGATTTGAGGCTCTGAGGGGTTGCACTGCCATCTGGGTGTTTGTTGTTTGTTTGTTGTTGGGTTTTTTTCCCTGGGTTTTTTTCTGGCTTTTTTTTGAACCCTATCCAAAGTACGTGAATGTGGTGGTATTAGAGACAATGCCGAATTGCTGGCCTACCACTTGTTATCTTTTGCTCCCTATGACTTATCCTCCTGATTGGTAATTGCTCTTGTTTGAGTAGATTTGGTTGACTGCAGCTTTTGTCTGGGTATTTTAAATCCCTCTCAGAATAAGGTCCCAAAGAGACAGCTTAGAAAGAAAAAATTAAGAGGAGAAACTCCTAGGGACAGCTCGCACTCAGAACTTTCACTGGTACTTTTAAATGTCTGCATATGTATCCAGAAGAACAAAATATCTACCAGAGGGTTACCTTTGCCAGTATTTTTCAATAAATCACCAGAAGCTTTGGATATGCAAGAAACACTTGACATTTTTTCCACTTTTTAATAGAAGTCACAGTATAAAGAGAAAGAAATAGAACACTGTTGGTTTCACCATAGCTTCTTACTGTCCAGGAAATAAGATGGCAGAAAAAACTTTTATGTAAAAGCAGAAATTTCATTAAGAAACAACAACTGAAATGCTTTCTCTGTGTTCAGATAACACATAATTTGCAGTTCAAAGACACTTGCCTTTCAGAATCTCTGCTTTGATTCCTGTCAGATGCAGAGGCAGTGATATATGACATGACATTCATCAGCTAACTCCCAACATAAAGAGATGTGATATTTTTTCTCCAATTGATGGGATGGGAAAGCAAACTCTTTTTTTATTTAAATGAGCTTGAGAAACAATTTTAAATGGCTGTCAAATATCCAGCAGCGGTTAGTAGACAACTGGATGGAAGATTTTAAGATTAATTTTTTGCCTGTTCCCAATGTTTTTCTTTTGAAAGCATTTTACTTTCTGACATTTCAGATGTTTCTTATAGGAGTATTTTTTTTCTCTGGTTTTAAGGTATCTCCTGTTCAAATTTGCCTGCTGACTTCGCTATGCCATTCTGACAGCTTTCTTTGGGACCAGTCAATTCTTCTGCAGTGTATTCCAGTTGAGAGGTTTCAAAGTATTTTTATTTTATTTTTGATCTTCCTGTGGCTATCAAATATTATGCTGGGTTTTTTTTTCTAGTTGGTTACTCTAGTGTTTCTTTTTTCTTTATTCTCCACTGGCTTCCAGCACGTTTTTATTTTACAAGTGGATATTGTTTTGTGTAGTGTTCTTTGCATATTATTCTTCTTAGCCTCTGCTTCTACAATTAGCATGATTCTGCCTTTTTATTTTAGAAATCCAGCTAGAATAACTCAAGGTAAAATTTGTGGAGCAGAGGGACTTGTGAGAATGAACTGCTCAGAGCAGAAATCCAAGGTCTGTGTTCTAACAAGGTCAGGACAGAAGAGGTGGCTGGTCCTACTTCATCCTAAATACCTCGATGTGTCTTTGATGATTGCAGCAGGTTATTTCCATGCATCCAAAACCTGCCCCTTCAGATTTTACACAGGCATTTCAAGCTGTGCAAAAAGAGAAGCTAAAAAGCCAGTAGAAATACTCACTGCTATGAGTTTAAAATCAGGTTGTGAAAATAACTATACAGGTTATTAATGATCCTACACACCTGTTTCTTTGTCTGTACCAGTGGTTCAAGGTTATCAACGTAATCTAGGCATATCTTCTGGGTTTGTTCCTGACACAGGACTTTCTCTCTCTTCCCTTGTTACCAGTCTGATACCTTGGAAGTGTGACAGCCTCGGTTTCTCTCTCAGAGCAGTATATGAAAAGTAAACATCTGCAGCAAGAAGCACATTGGAGGCCTTGGTGGAAGAGGAAGGCTGTATTTTGGAAAATCAAATGTTCAAAGGAGCCCTAGCTGCTGCTTTGCGCAGAGTGACTCAGCTGTCTGGGCAGGGATTTGCCAACAAAAATGCAGTTTAACTCAGTGTTTCCGTGAAACCAATGAACTGACAGTCATACTTCGAGGTCTGGTACTGCTCCGTAAAAACTTGCATCAACTTTAGTGAACTTTTTGCTATGGAAAGGGATGAATAAAGCCAGCACATTTGATTTATTATCTGTCCTATATTGCTAAGTAAGAGCAATACACTTGGAAGCACTGTATGAACACCCTGTCAGGGAAGGTCCCTGCCCCAAGAAGCTTTGGGTCTACATGGGAGAGGAGGTCAGACAGGAGGAGAATGGGAGAAGCCAGAAGTAATGTGACCAAGAGGAAGATAATTCATATGTCCCCAGTTCAAGGCTGTCCCTAGCACCCTTGCAGAGCTAACATCCTCTCGTAAGTTACGTATCCTTCACACACCAAAATATAACTCTGCTTTCTGGTGCTTCATAACATGAGGGAGCATAGTGTATGGTCTATATGAACAGAAGAAACTAACCTGAAAAGTTTGTAGATTCTACAAAATATTTTGGGAAATTGTTCGTTCTATTTCATATATGAACTAGCTTTGTGGTCTCTGACCTGCAATTTTTTGCTATCAGTATTTTCCAAGAAAATTTTTAAATAGACATAAGATTGAATGATCAACGAACACTAAATAACAGTAATTTCTTTTTTGGCAGTTGAGTCTGGAAACCTGGCTCTGAAACCCATGATAATGCAGTTGGAGACCAAAACCATACCATAGGTGTGCATACACAACTAATGTGACTTAAGGTTTGGTATCAGAATCCATTGAACAGTAAAGAAAAAACCTCAATCTCAGTAATTTTCAAGATACTTAACACATAATTTAGAAAACAGAAAGAAGGGGTGTCAAGAATATTTGGTCTTTTTTTGCCTGTTCTTGACGTGTGTGTGGAGTCTTGCTCGGACACGCACCCCTTTCTTCTCTAAACTGAAATACTCGCCACCTTTATACAACACAACAAAAAGGACTATTTCCATCCACCTAACTGCCAGATATGACACCCTATAAGTAAAAGATCTGCATGTCATCAAATCCTGTACTGAGTGGTTTTCCTTTAAAGACACCATTTTCAATTTATCTCAAAGCCCAGCTTAGCTCTGGTGTGTCTTTTATGCTGGTAGCACGAAATTGTATCAGCATTATAGGATTATGAAGTGGGATCGCTTACCCTGTCAACTCTGGCTTCACATTCATACTTCCAGCAGAGCAGGTGCTACATTTTATTAGTTACAGAGATTCATTGTGCATCCAGAAACTGCCCTCTGCACCTTGCTTTTATAATAGGATTCAATACAGCTGAGCAAATACAACCTCTGAAATATATACGAAATACAGGAAGGTAATAGGAGCAGGATAAACTCTCTGATTAGGCATAGAGTGCACTGTGAATCAGAAATACAGAGACGCTTTGCGAGATGGAGAAAAGGAGGAGGGAAAATGTGTTTAAGGTCTGCCATGAGGGCCTAGGAAACCCTGCTTAAAGGATTTCTGTCCTAACCAACTCTGTAATCCCTACCAAAGGCCTGAACGCAATTACAACTTCAGTATATTTCCATGCCGGACTTTAGTTAAATTCTTAACACTGCAGTTAAATAGGGGAAAAAAAAAAAACAAAACAAACCCAACACACTAGTTGTTGGTAACTTCTAAATAATGAACTGTCAGCAATTCCCCAGCCCAAACAGCTTAATCCATTTGTTTCTACTTACCTCCATTTGTCTCTTGGATATTTCAAGCAAAGGCTCATTTTGTCCGGCAGATCCCGTGCTGCTGCTCAGTATTATCTTGCCTGATCGTAAAAAGGCTCCTGACCAAAAGGAAGAGGAAAGCAGTACGTAAAACAAACACAGAAGCCCAGGAGGAAAGCTACACCCTAAAGACCAGCATTAATAGCAACTGCGAGACAGGGAAAGAGAGAACACTCCCAGTTACTAACTTTTTCCATTGATACATCTGTTACAAAACAATTTTGCTGCAAACTTCTCTTCCTCCTTGCAAGCAATGCTTTGCTGTACGTGTAGACCTCAGATAACCACAGGATGAGTGTGGGGTTAGTGGCTGGGGTTTTTTTGGACCAAGTAAGCAAATTAGTGAAATATAAACTAGAAGCTCAGCTGACTGCTTTAAAAGTAATGTGCTAGGCAGTAATTATCACAAGGTGCATTTGTCCATACTTCAGATTATTATTTTTTTAATTCAGAAGTCTTCAATGGAAGCAGAGTCATATTTGAAATAACCACCTATGGGACTTTCTGGCCAGAAAGCCTTAGTGCAGCAGAGGTGAATGTTTAGATGATTAATAACTTAATTTTTTAAGAGCTTGATGGGCTGACAGGAAAAATATGCCGAACTGTCCTTGCCTCAGAGGGTTTTTTAGTGCCAAAAAGGAACTGCATTGAGGAGGAGAGCTCATGATTTCACCTTTAAAGACTTTAAGGCTAGCAGGACGTGCAGGGGGGCAAAGTGGGATTTACTGCAGCAGCAGAAGCGGCTGGGTCCAGCTGTGTTTTCACACCCTCGCCTGGGTGGATTTGAGCTTCTCCAAGCTCCACGGCTGTTCCTCGGTGTAGGTCATAGGGTAGCTATGCATGTGTGCCCACAAAGACCGTATGGAAACTTTTGTCACTGACATTTAATATGTGGCTTGGAACAAATAACAAACAATTTGGTTTGAATTAAAAAGTTTTGACAGTTACATTTGGCCAAATGTTAGTCAGAAAGGAAAGCTGATGGATGTGTCATGTTTGAAAATTCCCAGGGTGTAGTAAACTCATTTGTTTTCAAAAAGTTAGGATCAGATTCTCCCCTTGCCTCAGAATAAATCTGGAACTACTTCAGGGAGGCTGACAGAAATTAAGGTCGTTCCAGTCACCAGGGTAAATGAAATTGGCCTTGAGCTCGTAGCCAGGAAAGGCTGTATCCAGTATTCAGTAGGTGTGAAAGAACTGCTGCAGGCAGTAAAGCTGACAGTGGTCCTATTAAAGGTTATATTATTCCCCCCCACCTTAACCCTCCCTGTGACATCTTGCTATTGCAGCTTCCCATCTCCACGTGCGGAGGTGATGTGCTGATGGGCTTGTTCAAAGTTACATACATTACACAGATCACCTATCAATGTGCCAAGTCAGCTCATGGAAGAAAGGAGTCTTCTAGTTTCTGCCTGGGGTATCCAAAGAGGCCTAAAGGCATTTGGTCCCCAAATTCCCTTAGGCCCGTTGCTCCATTGCAATGTGGCAAGCAGGGCTGTATCCTTGGTGCTTCTTGAAAACTGCAGTCAGCATCTCCTCCAAGTCTTGTTTTCCGAAGTTTTCCTGTGTGTGCTCCTCACAACTAGTAGCAAACCAGAAAGCCTTTCCATCCGGACTGCCAAACAGCGGTCATTCAGTAAGTGATGGCCTTGGGACACAAGCCCAGGAGAGGCAGAAGTGTCCCCAGCCCACCCCCGGCCCTGATTTACCCATCTCCTCTAAGCTGAAAACTCTCACTGGGCAGAAGTAACCACCACCCCAGTCAGAAGGCAAAGTTAGGTGCACGTCTCCCCTCCAACGCAGCGGCGCCCCGTGCAAATCCTAGAGCAGAATCTGACCAAGGTTTTCAGACTGAGGTCTTAAAACACCGTACAAAGGGTGAGAACTCGTTTTGGAGCGACAGGACAATTGAGTTACACCACTGAAGTCCTTGTGTATAAACCCAGACTTTTACAAAGAACATAGGAGCGACCCCTTTTTTTTTAAAGACTCTTTTTGGATTATTCCTTTATGAGTGCTTCCTTTGGTCCGGCACAATGTGGAGTTACATGGCAGCTCGCTTTTTTCCCCCTTTATCATTTTCTCTCAGAAAAAGCATCCGGAAAGGCTGCCTTTGTGGCTGGTTAAAAGCTTGACACACCAACTCTGGATAATTGAGCCAGGTTAATGGTAGAACATCATTTACACGCCTCCCAATTACTTTTAATGAGCCTGGTTGGTACAGGTGTTTGGAGTAATTGCCAGCTATGGATTTGTTTGGTTTTGTACTTTCTCACTGTTCACAAAGCTGGTTATCTTACGAAGGAAAACCAGTGGAGTAATTCCAACACCATTATATTTAAGCTACTGGTTTGCAAAGGGCCTTTATATAGCTTGGAGCAGAGGATTTTCTTCCTTGCTATTAATGCAGCATTGCCAGCAGCAACCAGCAGCATAGGTAACTTTATCAGGATTACTAAACCCTGCTATACATGCAAGCAAGGACATGGTATATAGTCAATCTCGAGGCTAGTTACTATCAAAAATAGTGAAATTGTCCTGTTCTCCCGTCTCTGTAACATTCTGTGTATTAATTTTATTAATACTTGAGCATAATGTATATTTAGCTGTTGTAATTAATGGCAAAAATATTTATATAATTCCATCGTATTCTGTACATGCCCTCTTTTGCACTGCTGTTTGCCTTCACACATGGTGAGCTGGCTCAGGGAGTAAAATGGGCACTAAAGTAACTCCACAGACAGTGAACTGTTTTCTGCTTTCTGCTACCTTCTCTAAGAAAGTCGATAGCAACAGTGCTGGCACAAGGCAAATGGTAGGAATGGGTGGCTCAGGACATCGTGTAAGGGGAAAGGAGGTGTGAAGAGCCAGGTTATCTCATGTGATTGCAAGATTGTCTAACTGTGTTAGAATGGTTTAACCTGGAAGGTTCTTTGGGATTAACAGGTGCTAAAAATTGATAGCAATGGAAGTTTGACTATTCTGGAGTATTTGTACCTAGTCTATGCGAGGCAAGGACTACATCTTTCACTAAAACCAGCCTGAACTCTGTTAACTCCACACCATCTCAGGCAAACCATCGGAAGAAAGAGATGAGCCCTGCAGATAGCTGATTGTCAGGGCAATGGATTTGCTCTCCTGGAAATGCCTTGACAGTGGGGGCTGCCAGACTTGACTGCTTCCGAGAGCAGTGCAGTGACTGCAGACGGGTGGGCACATCGCCACTGAGCCAAAAGAAAACTCGTTACTCCATTGCTGCGTGATGATGCCATCCTCGCAATTTAACACCAAGCTGAACTAGAAGCATTCCTAGCTGGAGACTGACTCGGTAGTGTAGTTGTAGGGCATCCAGCCACTGGCCCAGCTGGCTAGTCCACACTGTGCCTAAAGAGCAGGAGCTGTGGTGGAAAGCTGGCCACAGCTGGGAGCGTGCTCAGAAGGATAAGGGCACCGAAAGTCTATCTCCAGCCTGCAGACACTGCTAGTGTACTGGCAATATGGGCGCATTTTTGGAGCTGTTGGCCTTACTGCAGGGCATAGCAGAGGAGCTAAGGACAGCGCGAGGCCAGCAGTGCTCCAGTCAGGCTTTAATTCTTCAAGACAAGGCCATTACTGATTTGTTGCGCTTGCCTCACTGACATGTTTTGCTGATCAACTTATTCACTGAGTGTGGCCCTTTGCACACCAGGGAGCTGTTACAGTGGGAAACAGATTTCTCTGTGAAGCTTTAAATAAGATTTGTTTTCTCTTCTTTTGTTCATTGGGAATAAGCTCTGTGCTGACATGTCAGCATGTTTTTCTTCCATCTGTATGTGTTTATCCTTGATTTAGAGTACCTCAGAAGCTGGAGAAGGGGAAAATCATTTTAGTCCATCTAATCCATCCAGGAGGTCAAATTCAACATAGGCCACTATTTTATATTCTCCAGAGTTAATGTTCCAGTTGATATGTCGCTTCTAATACATTGCATAGAATTTTTTAGCTCAATAGATCTCTTTCTCTTTGAAGGAGGTTTGTGATGGCCTTTGTCTCACTGCTCTCCTGGTAGCTATAATGCCACTGTGCCACCCCCATTCATCTGTGCAGTATTGACACTTTCCCTTTCAAAGTCAGCTTTTAATAAATGTTGACCAAGCTCAGTCAAATTCTTTGTTCTGCTGTTGTTCCTGCTTCCGACTGACAGACCTTCTAATTGCATCTTTTTCTTTACCTTTTAATTGAAATGTAGCTTTGCAGCTGAAAATGTTACGGGCTTGGCTGTTTAATGTGACTCTGTGATTCCCATCCTTGCCTCTCCAGAGCATCAGTGGCTTGGAGACCACAGTTTGATTGCTATCTTAGTTCCTGTGTCCTGCTTCTGCGAGGCTGAAAGCATTAATTTAAGTACTTTTCTCTTTGAATCAGCATTGGAAAGCATTTCCACAATGGTGATGTCTCATGGCTAAGTCTCATTATCAACGCTCCTGGTGGTGTGAGGAGATATGCAGACAGGACCTTCCATTTTTAGCACAAGGCAATTCACCTTTAATGGACAGATATTCAAAAGAGCCCAATAAGGTGGAGTTGAGGATTTGAACAACTTTGGCCTCAAGTGATTTGCTCAGTCATCAGTGAACTAGTCTGTGACTGCGTCCTGGTTTAACTCCAGCTGGCAACCAAGCACCACACGGCCGCTCACTCACAACCCCCCGTGGGATGGGGGAGAGAATCAGAAGACTAAAAGTGAGAAACCCTATGGGTTGGGATAAGGACAGTTTAATATGTAAAGCAGAAGCCGTGCATACAAGCAAAGGAAAACAATGAATTCACCCCCTGCTTCCCATGGGCAGGCAGGTGTTCAGCCACCTCCAGGAAAGCAGGGCTCCATCAGGTCTAACAGTTACTTGGGAAGACGAACGCCATCACTCCAAACACACCCCCCCTTCCTTCTTCTTTGCCAGCTTTATACGCTGAGCATGACGTCATATGGTATGGAATGTCCCTTTGGCCAGCTGGGGTCAGCTGTCCTGGCTGTGTCCCCTCACAACTTCTTGTGCACNGGACAGTTTAATATGTAAAGCAGAAGCCGTGCATACAAGCAAAGGAAAACAATGAATTCATCCCCTGCTTCCCATGGGCAGGCAGGTGTTCAGCCACCTCCAGGAAAGCAGGGCTCCATCAGGTCTAACAGTTACTTGGGAAGACGAACGCCATCACTCCAAACACACCCCCCCTTCCTTCTTCTTTGCCAGCTTTATACGCTGAGCATGACGTCATATGGTATGGAATGTCCCTTTGGCCAGCTGGGGTCAGCTGTCCTGGCTGTGTCCCCTCACAACTTCTTGTGCACCCCCAGCCTGCTCGCTGGTGGGTCTCGAAGCCGAAAAGGCCTTGACACTGTGCAAGCACTGCTCAGCAATAACTAAACATCTGGGTGTTATCAACACTGTTTTCAGCACAAACCCAAAACATAGCCCCATACCAGCTACAATGAAGAAAATTAACTCTATCCCAGCCAAACCCGGCACAGACTGTCAGGTGGAATCTGCTGACTTGAAGAGAGAGCAGATGCCTTGCACAGCGTTACACGCTTCAGTACTGTGGTCCAGCGTCACAGACTTCACTGCTGCAAACTCAGGTTTGCCCGGGGTTAAAGCTACAGGTTTCGTGACAGCTGAGGTTTTCTGGATTTCTGCCCTCAGACTTTTTGCTTGTTTGTCTTTCAGCTCTAAGCGTACTCTGTGGGCTTGGGCCATGCATAGTGTACACATTAATATACACCGTCTCATATAGCATAAATACACGTGAAGTGAGGTGGTGTCCATTGCAATGAAGCACTAATGAACTCCACAGAACGGTGGAGCTGACTGTACTCGGCTTCATTTGGGAACAGAGATCGATGCAATTTAAATTTGTTCTCACAATAGCAGCGGGATCCCTGGGAAAGCAGAGAGGAACTGGAAAAGGGCATTTTAGAAAAGACATTACAAAGTGATTTACAGAACATTAAAGGATGACGCAAACTACTAGTAACCATGAAAAGCCTGGAGGCTACTCTGTAATATTTTGAAGCAGGAAAATTTACTCTTGGGAAGCGAAAGAGGAAAATAGAAACAGAGGAATCAATCCATACTTAGAGGGATTGTAAATTTATTGCAGTTAGCAGTAATTTTTCCACAATGGGTCAAGCCCATATCGCTGTGTTGTAACCGTTGTGCGGGAATCTTAATGGTGCAGAAAATGGTGGAGGGCACCTGTGCGGTTCCTTTTAAAGAGGCAGAATATATACTGTCCTTTGCAGACGGGATTGGGAGTGATGGATCTCACCTGTCCCTTGGGACTGCCAGGTAGCTACAGGGCTCGGCAGGCAATAGTAAAGTTAATTAAGTACAATAATGTAAAGAGGGTGAAAAGTGAATTGGTGAATGAAAAGCGTTGAAATTTTTCCTCCTATTCAGTAAAATATTAAAGCCTCTTTACATTGTTTTCTTTTCTGTGTTTTTTTCCCCCCCCTTTTTTTTTTTTAAATACTTTTTTTAAAGAGAGATCCAGAACTACCCTCCGCTCCACATTTTCTTCAGGGAAATCCCACGTACACTGTAGTTTTGTGATTTTTGACTACACACTTGATCTTCCTGTGATAATCTGTTCGAAAAAATTCACCTCCCGGGGACCATGCAGCCCAAGGCCGCCATTTCACACCCTTCTCGGGGCAGCACAGCGCGCCACAGGAGCGAGCTGCAATCGCGGAGGAGCAGGTGGGGACTCCCCAAATTTTTCCATCTGAGAGTCGGGGTTTATTTACAGTTGGCCAAAGCTGCCATCATACGGAATGATTTTTGGTGTCGCTCCCCATGTGCCTGCTGGAGGTTGCCCACAGTTCGGGGCCTCTGAGGTGCGCTGGAAGGGCAGGCCCGCATGCCTGCCCCAGCTTGCACCAGTGCCCCCAAAATGGCTCCACAAAAAAAATTGGCCCAGAAAAAAAACATTTTCTCAGTGACTGTGGTTTCCTTTGGGAAGACTGTAGTGTCGCAGGCTCTCCTTCGGGGCCATGACTCTCCCGCAGGGAAAGGCGAAAGGCGGACGGTGGCGGCGGACACAGGGTGGCGCGGCCGCCGCAAGATGGCGCCGTCCCCATGGCAATGGGCGGCCTGCGCCGCCTTTCCCCAGCCGGCGCCGGGCGAGCGTTGCAAAGGCGAATTTCTTTGTTTGAGTGCCTCTTCTCGTCACCTTCGGCCCTGTCTGACCATCCCGGGCCGCGGCTGACCCTGGTTCCCCTCGGTGGGACCCGCGAGATGGCGGCCGGGCCCCGGGTTACCCCCAACTCCCCAAAGGGCTGTGAAATGGCCACCACTGATGGGCTCTGCCGTGGGACAGGCCCAGCCGCCCAGGGATTGCCCACAAGGGCTCCTGGGTCCTTCAGCTGTAATAATAATAATAGCAAACAAGCACAAACCGTCTTTGTTTCATTGTCGGTAATGGTTTCACAAGGTACAAGACCAATTCTTTGCGTAGAGCCAGTGGCCTCCTGGTGTTACTCTGCACAACTTGCTCAACAGCAGCTGTACGGGTGCTGAAGCTTTTTGTGGCCTTTCTAGACTGTACTAACTACACTTTGAAAACCAAAAATGCATTAATAGTGTGGCCAGCTGTGTGGAAAGGATTATTTTTTTTAAAAAGGCTTTGAAAGAATAAGGGAGGGTGGAGGAGGATTTTCCACTTTATTATCTTTTAGCTAATGGATCGAGGGAAAGCAAACATAAACTTGAAAAGAAGCAAATGGTGGGCATAACTGCACTTTTCAAAGAGAAATGGATACTTTTTTGGGTTTGACAGAAAATCCCAAGTTAGATGTGTAAGGACATACAGATCATCCTTATAAATGCAGCATCAACCTTACTTTTTTGCTTCCAACAATCGATCATACTTGTGTCAGGTGCTTTCAGAGGATAATACGCATTTCTTGATAGAAGTTGGGTTTTTCAGCACTTTACAGATTCCTTAAACGTTACTGTTCCTCCTGCATTTTATTCACAGTTAAAAGTATCTGTCTATTCTTATTGATAGAAACAGCTGAATGTTTTTTAGAGTTCTGCTAATTTGGCCTCATAGTAATTCATGGTAAATGCATCACGAATTAATTATTTGTTCTGGGAAACAAGATTTCCTGTCATCTCTTTTGCTCGTTATTGCTGTTTAATTTCATTGGTGTACCTCTTGTTGATACAGTGTGAGACACAGTAAACCTTTACGGGCTCTTTTCCATTTATTTTTCATAAACATCTGTTAATGTCAGTTCTAATTCACTTCCTCCTTGCACTAAATTTTATTTGATCTGTATCCTCATGAATATCTTTTGCATGTCAATAACTGTTCTTGCCCCTCCTTAAAATCTTCTCCGTTGCTGTTTTATGGTTTCTCAAAAGGGGAGTCTACTTGAGACAGTGGTATTAAAAACATGGAGGTGGAAAGCAGAAAGGGTTGATGCAACGCTGAATAGAGGTGGGAATGCTGCACAGAATGGGGGAGGTTTTGTTACCTGTTCCACGATAGTGGCAAGCCTGTATCTCGGTGTATTTGGTGTCAAGTCCTACTGACAGTAGCTGCAAAGGCACATTGAAAATTTGGGAGTGAAGAGCCATTAAAACACCAAACACCTTTGAAAACCTTACCTGCAGGGATAAATTTCAGGGCAGCTTTACGAATTTAAGAAAGATTTGATCAGAATCTTAAGCACCCTACAAAAAGAATATGAATTTGTTAATAAAGCAATCTTCAGTCTGATAAAATAAACGTAAACAGATAGCTGAGGGTAGTAAAATGTAGATTTACAATAAACTGAAAAATCCTAACAGGATAATTTGCTGTCAGTACAATTCTCTGGAGGCTTTGGTGGCTGGCCATCCATCCTTGGGAGTTTAAATGTGATCTGCCTAAAAATCCTGTAATTTAACATGGTTATGCTACATTTCCTGAGTGTCTCTGGTAACAAAAGGAACCAGAACTTTAAATATACAGTTTTATTTCTGTAAGACTAGAAAAGGCAGCCAAGCAAATGCTTCCAGGTAATAGGTGCAAAAAAGGAACAATCTCTCTGATGAAAATAATATTTAGAACAGCTGAGATTAAAGAAATGACCCTGGTCCAGAGGCCGTTCCAAGATACTGGATGATTCCTCATGCAGCCAATACCCGGGGAGGTTGAGAGCAATGTTTAGTGGGCATAAAATGCAATCTCATTTCCTCTGGATAAAAAGCACAGTTAAGCTGACGCACTGTCGGATTACAGGTGTGCATACTGGAAATGAAAGGGGGAAGCATATTTCCAAAGCCATTCAGTGCTTTGCTAAAATTCCCAATGACAATACAAGCTTACCCTGGGATTTTACACCGTAACGTGGATAACTGAACTGGGTTCCTTGCTGATTCCCTTCCAACCCTACCTAACTATTCATTATACCTAACTTGGCCTGAGGCGGAATGTCTCAGCCTTTCTTATGGGCAATGCCCGGCACTGCGGGGGATGTCCTGGTTCTCAGCGCAGCCTCCCCAAGGGCTGTAAACTCCTTGGGCAAACCTGGGAATTTTTGTTGTGCTCTCATCTGTTCACGGTATTTTCATTCTGTTTGGTAACATGGGAAGGAAACACTGGCAGTGCAAGAGCGGGAGGGAAGCAATATTGGATGACGTCTGTCATCCCAAGTTACAGCAACGCCAGACCAGAGTGAGCTCTGGTAATGAGTTCGTGTAGGTGGTGCTGCTGAGGGGAAGAGTAAACCTAGTATCCTGATGGTTTATACTCAGCTCTTTTATGAAACGCTGTCTTGGGTAATGCCTGACCAGGTAAATTTTACACCTTGTCTTGCAAACTTTTGACTAGTGTTGCTGTTCAAAAGTCTGTCCTTGCCGTTTCCACCCTAGAAGGGCTGCGTTTTAAGAGGGAGGAGACTGAATCCTGTAACCCAAGCTGTGTGTGATGTGAATGAGTAAACTATGGGAAAATATGACACGCAACACCAGCTCCAATATGAGAACAAACAAACAAATTTGTTATTTACCTGCCCAGTCAAACAGGACAGAGCTTAAGATTCTTTTCCTGCTACCAGCATAGAAAAAACTGACCAGACCTGACCTAAATCCCTTTGAAATGACTGTACGTTATTGCCCAATTCCTTTAGGTTTCCTGGCATAGATGCAATTGGGTAGGTGGCTGCTGCCAGTGTAACAGTTTGGAAAGGAAATAAAAGACCCATTAATCTCTTGAAAAATCTGCGTGTGTTTCGCCTTGGGGCTCTGCGCCCAGCATGACCTCAGTTTGGGTCCTTTGTTCACACAGAAACGTTCTTTTCTTTCGCCTTGTTGCCAGGAGTTCATTCCTCTGCTGGGCTCTGCTGTCAGCCTCCTGGTAGCCCTTGCCAAGGGCACTTCCATTGAATGTGCCTTCTCTTGGCACCCTGTCTTCGGAACTGAAGATCTGCATCATGCCAAGGGCTAGTCACATCTTCTGCAAAGGAATTTTTTTGGTAGCATCTTCCTATTTTTTTCCTCCATCTGTGGACTAAATGCAAGATGCAGTGTATGTATGTGAGAGGTAAGGCATGGAGGGCATACCGTTTGTGCTCCAAGTTTCTGCAGCCTTGGTGACTGGGGAATGGCAGTTTCAATATCTTGTGTTGGACAACTTCCAGAATTGTCCTTTTGTGGGACTGAAAACGGCACTGCGAGGTTTCCGCATAGCTCATGCAAATGCCATAAACATTTTAATACAACTAACGCATTGAGAAGACATAGCTACCGTATGGTACGTCCGAGACATGGGCACTTATCCAAAATAGCAGTTCTCTTAGTGCACTTATTTCTTTGGGGCGATGATGATGAGGGATTTCCTTTAACGTTTTTAGAGGACACCTGGGCCTGCAGTGTTCTTTTTAGAAAGGTTATTTCAACAACAGATAGATATTTTCTTGTCATTATACACAGTAGAGTGTCTGTTTCCAGAGTCATTGCTTTAGTAGAGAGCCATTTTATTGAGGTATTATTCATTGATAATGGTCATATTCTTGCCATGTATTGCCAAATAAATATAACAATAAATGAGCAAATATTACCACATGTGCACATGTCTGAGAACTTAGAGTCACTGAAGGTTATTGGTGCAGACAAACTGTAAAACAGCCAGACAAGGACTTAGTCCTGCAAAGTGCTTCACTTGCTGCAAGGGGGTCTGTGTCCGTGGGGGTCCCGGCAGACGTGTTTGTCAGTGCTGGGCTGCCAGCCTCTTTCACGGACACAGGGATCACACCTGGCAGGAAGCAAGCCCAAAGATGGAGAGCACAGATAATATATCCTACATGAAAGTAGCCATCCCTTTTTATTTCAAATGTATGGGGTGTGTGTCCCCCTTCCCTCATCTATCTGAAGCCTCTCCTGTCCTTCGTCCAGGTGTGTGTACGACCCATTCCTGTAGCATCTAGGGAGTCTGTTTTGTTGATGTCACATTGTTAATGTTCTGTGAGAAATGCACCAGATGAAAACTTGGTTCATCTATCTTTATTTATATATTTATCTATGATATGTAGATCTGGTGGGTTTGTACTTTGATAAAAACACATAAACCACTACATAGGATCAGGGTTTCTCTCAAGTGGCTGTTTCACATTGTGGCCAATGGAGCCCAGGCTCAGCTGTGTGTTGCTGCTTGTTGAGCATCAAAACCCCTTGGGGCTGCTGGCTGTATGAGTTCAGGGTCTCCTGGCCGTAGTTCACACCTTTGCTGCGTTATGAGTTACAAAACACGGGCTCCAGGCTGCTGGGTCTTTCCCTCTCCCTTAGGTGCTGTAAATATATTTTGCTTCAAGTCACGGTGCTGCCTGCAGAAGTTGCAGGCGTGTTCTGTAAATTGCTGTCCTTGCAGTTAGGAGATGTATAAAATGGAATGTTTGTTTGTGTGTCAGAGCAGCCCTGAACATTGTTATAGGCAGTTATAATTTATAATAATCTGTTGAACTCACATTGTACTGTAAAACACTTCACCAAGAAGACAGCATTTCTTTGGTTTGTCTTCTATGCATGGGCCATTTAGGATGAAATGCTGCTTGAACCCTTGTGTGGCAATGCTGTAAATGCTAACAAAGTATATTCCCCAAAGTACCCTACGATACCTCAGATAGATGCATACCTGAATAGGTTGATGTGGTCTCTCTGCTCACACAAAGATCTGGTGCATGGAGGTCACCGTTACTACCAGGCAAGAGATTCCCCATCATATGGAGGTGAACCAGCCCTGGGGAAGCGTCGTTTGCTTTTATGTCCTTGGTCAGCAACCAGATGAGCAAACTTTATATTCACAAACCATTGCTCCTAACTTCTGAGCTTTTCTGGCCCTTTTCTGCCTCACTTTTTTGGTGATAAACTGGGCAGAGATTCACTTGGCATGCTGGAGAACATTTTCTCCATCAGAGGCAAGAGGAGCTTGCATATTAGTCATTACGGCAAGAGAAAGACACATACCCCACGCAGCAACCCCTGCCTGGCTGATAAATAACGGTGCAATGCAAAAATCCTGAGGTACAGAGGAGTTTGTACCTAAAAGAGAGAAGAGTGTGCTTCTGTTGCTCACTGGTGTCCGTATACCCCATGAGTGTGAAGCCTCACCTAGTCTCTCGGTGAGGCTTTCATTGGCCATTGCAATCAGAAGACCTTCATGTTGGATGGATACACTTCTGCCTCTGTGCATCTATTTAGGTAGCTATCTTAGCTCCATGGTTACTGCTATTAACACAATGTGCAAATAAAGATTTGCAATTAGGTTCAAATTTTACGCTTTGAAACAAGTCTGACTGTGTTCCCTAGGTTAAGATTCTCCCCCACTCACTCCTGCCTTGGATTTGGGCTGTATTTAAGCAGGGTCATCAGGCTCCTGGGGGTGGGTGTGTTTAGCTGCCCTTGCCAAGGCTGGTTGCTGGCGTTATTGATATTGAGGTTGAAGCAGGTTGCAGAGTGCTCTGCTGAGTCCAGTCCTGGGGCTCTTCAGATCGATCATGAAAGACAGATCCTGCCCAAACAAGGGCATTGATGGGCATTGATCAAATTATGGATCTTGCCGACTTGAAATTATTGATGGATACAAAAGCTTATACTTCTTGAACAGCATTTTCTCTCCTCTTTCCTAAGTGTTTCCCAAGTGAAGAGAAACATATCATTAATTCCAAAAAAGGGAAAGCTGGAAAGACCAAAATCTTTCAACTGGCAACACTTTATTTTCCCCTCTAAGAAACTAGCAAACCCAACAAAAGTAGATTTTGGAAAATGTTATCAGGCTTCTACCTTAGGAAAAAAAAAAAATCATTATTTTGGAAATTACTTATTTCCAAAGGATTAGAAGGTAAGAAAAGATAGTCTGTTCCATTTTGTAATTTAAAGCAATTAGGCCCAATTTTGCAGAATTCTGAACTCCAGTAAGGAGTTCGGTATTGAGGGCTGCTCTGGGATTTACACATTCTTTCTGGTTTCCTTTGCAAAATTGCAGTTTTTGTATTCATAGCTTACCTCTTCTACTGCTCTTCTAAAATCTGCTGTGCTGGTCATTTTGAGGCGGCTTTCTGGATGTTGGCACAGCCCCTCATGAGGAATTGGTGAATTCCACTGACTTGAGCTCTTCTTCCTTGCCCAGCTTTCTGCTGGCTGAAGAGGAGGAAAGAAAAACAGGAGCCTTACAACAGCCCCCTATCACTGCTGTGTAATCCCAGTTCAAGCCTTTGGTGGCTCTAGGAAAGTGGCAGGACCTCTGCTTGGCACCATTAAGCTTGACCGTCAGGGTGAACCTGCAGGAAGAAGAGGCCCTCCACCTTATTGCTTTGACTCCGTATCATGCCAGGTTAATACTAGTTTAATTCCAGTACATTCAATACGGTTACACCAGGGATCAATTTGTTCTGAAGTTTTTTTGGTGTGTTCATACATAGAAGTGTCAGGTAGTATTAGCAACAGAAGTTTATCTTGTGAGATAGTATTAAGAACCTGATAGAAGTGTGATTTTGTTTCATACTGGCAGAGAATACAGGAAATGCTGTTTGACTCCCTTCACAGCATGGATTAGCAAAATTAGACTTGTCTCCTTTGCACTAACAAGCCCCAGAACAGAATGTGAGCCATTAAATGAAGGAAACTCCTTTCAGACACACACACACACAAAAAGCTGTGGGAAAATAAATCACCTAGGCTTCCAAGAGGATAGATTATTACAGAGTTCATATCTGTAGGGCATCTACTCTGCAGGATTTTTTTGTGCACAATGAACTTTATGGTTTTATTTACATTTTCTGAAGAGTTCACATGACTTGTTGCTATGGGGAACACTGCAGTTGTCTGGGATACCCTTTTATATTTACATCACACACACAATTCTGCCTATATACTGACTTGATGTTGCTTGAAAAACCAGTAAGTAACTATGATGGGCCTGTTAATTTAACAGTTTGAGTTAGGTTTTAATCGAGTAAAAGCATTGTTGGATCTTTATTTTATTTTACTGTTTGTTTTTCCTTTCTTTGAATTTTGCATGAGTAATGCCTTTGGAAGCCAGACAAATCTGGAAGCTGGTAAATCCTGTTCTCTGAGGTTGCCCTAGGCAAGACTGGCAGAGAAGCTCATTCCTGTATAGGCACGAAAATAAGCGACCAGGATCTAACTCACCCTTCAGGGACTGTCGGAGCCTGGGTGTCAGCTGTCCCTTATTCAGGTGGTTGAGCATTTCTGGTAACATAGCCCTGGGTAGGCATAGTGAACACTTGACATTTTCCTTGAAATCTGTTGAAAATCTGCCCTCAAGGCTAAACCCTGAGCTGATGTAGTGGAACAGAGAGATTTTATTCATTTTCATCTGGTGGGCCTTGAATCTGGCCCAAACTACTTTCCCGTACAACTAAAGCTCAACTTTGAGTAGAAGTTAGGTGAAGACAATAAGCATGAGCTAAAATAAATAGATACTCTGAAGTCTGCAGTTTCAAAGTGTGTCTCTGTGGAAGTTTGGTTCACAGACTCTCTGTTCACACAGCAGGGAGTAAACAGTAATGTTTCAAAGTATTCCTGGAAATTTCCTCCCACGGCTGCCACCTTAAGCACATACCATCCTCTGCTTGCTTTTACAGAGGGTGGTGCTAGGAAGGTCTTGGATTCAGAGGTTGCACCTCAGGCAGCAAGGCCTCAGGATGTAACGAGAAAATTGCCATTTTTTCAATAGATTTTTTTAAGTTGGGAAGAAGTGTCCCTTCCGTGACATTTTTCACTCTTCACTGCCTCCTCCTTTTTTTCCCCCCTTTAAATTTTTCAAGGTACCTGGCTTCCAAATGTCAGAAAGGAGCCTGACACTACAAAGCTTTAGAGCTTCATAAAATCCCCAGAGAACTGGTTGAATGCCACAAAAACATTGCTCATGTCCAAATGACGTTATTTCAGTTCTGAATGACTGTGCATTTTGACCACATTCATGTTCTTCATTATTAACTAATCTCTGATGTTCACACTGGACTACTTTTGCTCACTTGCATGTTTAACGAATTACTGTCTTTCAGAGGAATTGAATAATTAGACATTTGTTCCCAGAAAGAGTATTAACTGCATGTCATGTATTATCTGTTATTTCATTAATTATTTTTCACTTGTAATCCTTATTTAGGAAGTTCTAGTTATCCAGTCATCCAAGAATGGTATCATGCAACTTGTGCCATAATGTCTTAATCATATAAAGTCATGAAAAGCTGTCGCTACTTCTGGAAGCTGGTGCTGCTGCCTGCCCATTCTTGTCGCTCATCCTACACAGTTCCTTCTTCCATCACAAGAACTTATTTGCTCTTTAAGAGAAGGAGGCCAAGAAACTGATCTAGGTTAAAACTAACACTACAAAGGAAGATCTTGGCCAGACAAATGCTTGTGTTGGTGCACAAAGGAGCTGGCAGCCCAGACAGTGTGCATGAGTTTCTGGAAGAGGGCTTGACTTTGTCTTCTGTTGGCCTGCGTAACTGGTTTAAACTGATTGAGAAATGACATTGTAAAATGACTATTACCCATTCCTGGGGAGGAACTGGTGTGTAGCCAAGGCAACAAGTTTGTGAATGCCCTAGATGGCAAACACGTTTTAACTTCTCCTAGATGTGGAGGCCCTTGCAAGGGTGAAGGGATCTCCTCGGTGCCCTTGGCAGGCCTGTGGCACCAGTAGTCCCCACCATAGCACTCTACACTAAATTTTCAGGTGGGATTGAGAGTATGGCCTTGTATAGAGATGATGGCCAGTGGTTCTCTTGTACCCACTGGAAAAATTGGCCTAGTTTTATCAACAGAAAAGATTTAAATTAATCAAATTATGACTTTGTATCATGTTAAGGTTTCTGTCCAGTCCAAATTGGGATATTCTTGCCCACAAAATAGCTTTCTCCTGCCCCACTGCTATGTCCCCAGTTCTGTCACCCACTGCATTTCCTCGTACCTTCATAACCCAATCTAATCACGTAGGCTGGCAGCCAAGTGTATGCCCCTCCAGAGAGAGGAACACCACTGGTTTTTAAAATGCAAGTTCTTGGGTAAAGTGCAGCATGGTAGAGCATAGATACAAACCCAGCACAGTCTGAGGCTCTTACAAACTCTAACGAAGCACAACGTCCAATGCACCACCCTTTCTACCTATATTTATAAATATATAGGTATTTTTTTTCCCCCAGCTTGGCCTACAGGACTTCAGTCATTGCCCTCTGCTCCTCACTCAAGAGCCAAGAACGTATTAAATGAGAGAGTAGATAATGAATAACAACAACAGGGTTACTTCTTTTCATTTTTAGGACTGAATAGACTGAAACACAATCAGAGGTGTAAAAAAAAAAAGGTGGTTAGAGGGAAAACAAAGCAAGCCCAGCGTAGTGCCAGTTACTAAGCAGCCTAAGGAGGAAGAACTGTCGGCAATGACTGCTGATCAGGCAAGGTACTCTTGAAACAGATAACTGCATCCTTGCATTTCACATGACAGCAGGAATGAAGATTAACCCTTGACCTGTGTATTTGCCCCATGCAGGGTGTTTCCTTCAGTTCCTAATGAAACGGGCCCCCATCTGGCTCCTTTTGCAGGCACAGCTCTGCTGCTAGAAGAGCTGGGCTCTTCTTGGCACGCCTTGACCGCTCACTCCCTTTTGCTTTTCTTACTGTCTTATGGATTGTTGACTTTGGTAACATCTACTTCTCCCCCTCCCAGTCCTGCCCTAGAGAACACACACAATGAGCCTGGTCTTCTATTTCTCTTAACTCTAGGATTAAGAAACAAAGCAGCACATCTCAACAATGCACATTGGTTTTTTGACCTTGAGCAGTTTGTGAGTTTCATTTTGCTGTCTCCTCCTCCAGCGCCTCCAGTAACCTCAAGTCTCTTGAGCCCCTCTTGTCTCCTCTCCAAGGTCTCTTCCTACTTTGTGTTCACAGAACTGCTTATCATGCAGGTAAAGGGAAGCATCAGTTTACTAGAAAGGGAATTATACATTTAAACATCACCAGTCTGACACATATTGATTTTTATTTCAGGAGGTAACGTGTAAAACATAAAATGCAGGCTTTAGTGGCTTCCTTCTAGGTCAGGTTGCAGCCACGCCATCACTGATACCCGATCACAACGATGCTCACAGACTGTGCAACCCACCTCCCCACACTGACCCACCTGCAGACTTTCTCTGAAGATTTAATTCCTGTTGAGTGATTTGCATCACAGCCTTGCGCGTATGGGCGTTTTTAACTCCAAAGTGGTACAATGACACACCTCCAGCCCTCCATACTGCTTTGCATCTGAATCAGACCCTTTTCCTCTGTGGCATCTTCTGCCTTGGGTGGCTTTACAGACAGCATACCATGTCGCTGCTTAAGTCCTCTGAATCTACATGCTGAGAGCAACCATGCTCCAGGTACACCTGGCATATTCAGCTTGTTGTCCTGCACCACGGCCATTTGTCAGCCTGAATGTGTGCTAAGGCTTGGGGGTGGGAAATCTCTGCACCCAGGTATGGAGACATGTTGGGACTGCTGGGAGGCTTGCACAGTGCTGTAGACTGAGGCCAAAAGTGGGTTCAAAGAAGAGCTGTATGTACTGCTTTGGACATGTGGCTCCCTTAAGAAAAAACTTAAGGCCAGCTGGAGGTGCCTCACAGCTGCAGGGCTGAAGACCCATTGACTTCCCCTGTAAAGTCCTCCGGATTAACCCAAAGCACCTGCAGCCCCACTGCAGCAGATTAGAGGGAGTTTTGCATTGTCTTTCAGCTCGGTTTCCCCTGTAGCATAAGGGCAGTGTTACCTTTAGCTGCCCAATGAGATTTGCGAGGGGATGATGATTTACAGGTCTGAACAGGGTCTTCATGGGCATGTGATGGGTGCTAAGGAGAACGTGTTATTCAGGGGGAGAGTCCTTGTGGGATCAGATTCCTCTTGCTGACCTCTTCTGCCTCTGAGGACAGTGGACCCACCAGAGGGGGTAAGTTAGCGTCTGTGCATTTGTCCCTGTTGTGAGTGACTGCAGTTTGTGCTCCCGGGGTCCTGCATTTGTCTGGTCCCTCAGTGCAGAACAGTCTCAGATGGATGGAGGTAAGCCCCCTCCTGACTGCTGCTTGCTGGCTGCCATGTACTTCCATCCGTGTCGTTGGTGCATAAGCTACTCTGGAAAAAATAGCTCCTTCCGGCAGAAACCTGTTGTATCCTTCATTGCTCTAATGCTGCACCCTGTTTTAATACCAAATCGGTTGTGGACCCTGCCATTTCACTGGCTGTTTGTGCTCAGCTCCTGACTGCTCGAAAAACCTTACTGCTGACCTGTATTTATTGACAACTGAGCTTTTCATGGTTTTGTGAAAAAGTACACGCTGCTTTTGATCACAAAGGGGACTAATGCAGAAAATCAGCACAAGTTGTCTATCTTTTGAAATCTTAAGCATAAGGCTTTCTTTTCATTTAATGTCTTATTGGAAGTTGCTATTTTTAAAAATCATAGTAAAGCTTTTTGTAGTGCAACGTGCATCTTGGAAGGGCTTTTTAAGTATCACTGTAATTCTTAGACGATCTTTTTTAGCAGCAAATCTTTTACCAATGCTGCTTTTAAATTTATTGTGAGCTGTCCTGAAGTAATACAGAAGATCAAAGTGACTTACTGCCTTCCAGTCAGCAGAAGTTCAGAGAGGTCTTGCCTGTGACCTTACCTGTTTCTTACAGATTGGCCTGACTTCACGTGAGGGAAAGAGTGAACAGAAATAGCTGACACAGTGAAAATGAAAGAAAAAACATTGTTGGATATGAGGAGCTACCATGTGTTGTTAAAGGCAATCGCTGTGCAAGCAAAACCATCACCACCAAATGTCTCTAACCGATTGCAAGACAGCTTCAAAAGTCCAGAGAACTCTGGACTCGGGGTGTAAAATGAAATTTTTAGGCACTCGGCTGACAGTGTGGCTTAGCTAGTCCATTCTCTTGGTAGTTCTGGAAACTGGCAGGGGTTGGTCCATGTTGCTATTGTAGCTTGCGTGGGGCATGAACAGGAGCAATCTTAATGAGGAGCGTCTCTTAATGGATTCTCTTACCCTTAGTGACACGTTCTTAGGTATTTTTATTTCTTGACTATACCAAAGAGGCAGTCCAGTCAACATGGTGCAAAGCAGTTGTTTTCTGCTCTTGTTCTGAGAGTGTGTCTGTATTTTAGTAATTCACTGGTAAAAGGCCATAGGGGTTTTCCAGAGAAATCTAGGTGATGACAAGCAAAGCCTACTTTCAAGCCAAGTCTTTTTGGAATGTGCTTTTGAAACCTTGAAAAGTTTTCCTGAAAAAGTCACACTCCTACTTAGGAAGTATTTTAGTCAATGTTTTAGTTAAGTGTTCAGACAAAGGAAAAGAGAAAACAAAGGAAATTGATATCATTAAAAAAACCCTATAAACATATTGTATATTTCTACGTGAATGCTTTCAGCGAGGATATATAGCTTAGAATGTCTTCAGATCTTAAAATACTACTATTTTGAAAAGTCGAAATGAGAGAAAATATCATGCTGTGTGAAGTTACCACTCTGTGTGAGCCCTAAGTTTTCTAGTCTTCAGGGCGTGAATCAAAATGTAAGATGTTGCATGGGGCGGCTGTGAGACCCTTAAGACAACTCACAAAGGCTATGGCATGGCCAGGTCCTTATTCCAAGTTATCAGCTGACCCAAGATCTGTCTCAGCCTTGAGGGCTCCGTACTTCCTGCCCTATGCCTTGCTTCCAGGACCTTTCCTGGCAGCAGGCAGCTCCTGGTAGTCCTTGCCTTACTTTCTGCTTCGTAGTTATCCAGCTGATTTATCAGGTGTGCAGCACTTCTTACTCTAGAGGTCAGTATAATGTTAAGAATGGAAATGGTGCATATCTAGTTCTTTTTTCCTGATGAGGTGTTCCAGGGTGAACTCTAAATTATACTCCTTCCTATATAAGAAGGAAGAGAAATTTCATACTGGGGAAATGTACTTGTAAAAGCACAACAGCCAATATGGGAAGCTCAGAGGGCGTTAAAGAAAACAATCATTGAGCCTCTTTGTTGAATGGAAGTTATGAATGCACTAGTAGTAATTTTCAGAAGCCATAGACAATAACATAATGTGAGTGGGTGATGGAAGAAATTACATAGGGTGAAATTTAGAGAGCTGACAGCAGCCTATGCATCACTTAAGACCTATTTCTGAGGGCTTAATTGTGGCTTAAATAGCACACAGGCCTTGTGCTCATCTTCTGCATGGAAAAAAAATTCTATCTAGAATGAGCACCATGAGCAGAACACGGAAAATGTAGTCTGATCAGCTGTAAAACTCCTGCTTTGGGGAAGGGCTGTTCTGTACTGAGAACAGATGTGGGCAATGTAGATTTATGTTGTAGTGTGCATGCTATAAAGGTCTAATGCTGTGTTTCGCCATAGGATGCACTGATGTTAGTCCAAAGGCATCTCTCATATCAATCTTTAAACAAATGGGAAAACTGCGTAATGAGCACACCCCAGGCATTGTGGTAATCTACTCCATTTGTGTGTGAGCTGTGTGGCTGATAACACTAAACCCAATCCCACTTACAAGTGCTTTGGAGGCATTTATTTTACTTGTGGGCTTGTGTTGTACAAATATTCAGACTTGTGGCATGAATGCTTACAAAAGTCAATTTTCAGTGGTGTTGTCTGACTATGTAAGAGAAAGCAGAACTGGATGGTCACATTTGTCCTTGCTACGAAATGGTTGCATGTTGGTTCAGTAAGAGAAGAGAAAGAGCTCTGTACAGTCTCTCCAAGAGAGATGAAGCTGGCAAGCCGCTTTGTGTCGTGAATATTGAACACTTAGTTTTTCAGTCAATTCTCAGAATGTTTTAAAAAAAAGTACGGTGGGCGGAATTAAAGCTGAATCCATTGAACTCTGTCTTATCTTTACATGCTTGTATTTCTTGTAATGTTTAACAACTTTGCATTTCCTGGACTTGGGATTCTTAGTTCTGAGATAATCAATATTCCCTTGTAATGTATTTTGACATATGTTCCTGATAAGCATTTTCAGCTTGAAGTCCTAACAAATGTTATTTTTTGTCAGAACAGAAAAGGTAAATTGCAGTAGTCTCCTGATAGCCACTTTGAAAGCAGAAATAGAGATGAAATATTAGGACTACACTAATAGCACTTTTCAAAACACAAAGCTTGATGGATTTAACTGTTGTCTTTTTAATTGAGAAGCAACCTGCAAATCATTGCTGTTCTCTGGAAAGAGATCTGTTATTCAGATGTCTGCTAAATAGTTTGCATGAATTCTATTCTGGTTCTGGGTTTGTTCACAAACCATTCACAAATTGTCTACTTTTATTATTCACAGTGTGTGATTGGGCATGTGGTATATTTTCTGCTCTCTGGTTTAATGACTGAAACATTTTGACAGGGAATAGCAAATGCTGCATGACAACTAGTAAACAACATGCAACTTGGGGCATTTGCAAACACTTTCAAGAATATTAACAATCAGAAGAACATTGCTGAAGCCCGGGTAGTCTGACCTCTGTGAATGATAATGATTCACATCTCAGCCGTTTAGTTACAGATGTATTTAAGTCAGTTTGTCATTTGTCCAGCTCTGTTAAGTTTGCAAGCAAAATCGTTGCCTATGGATGATGCATCTTTCAGTCAATTCAAGCCTTGAATTACTTGTAAATAAAGTCTAATTCTGAAACTTGACCACAGGGGAGCAAGTTCTCCGATTTCTATATCAGAATGATCAACTAAAGTAAGTACTTCTGTCCTCTAGGACTGTTGATGCAGGGCCAGGTACTGTATTCTTGTTCAGTGAGGTTGTAAATGTGACGCTAAAGTCAGTTTGTCTGTACATTAGCATTAGAAATGCTGCAGCTCTGAGACAGAAGACTAAGTTATGGTCACTTAAAGACATCCTGATACTTCTATTTGTCTAGTTTTATTGGATAAACCTGATCTCTGTTTCCATGCAAAACCCATTGAGTTTCTTCAACGCTTCAGCTTGGCAATTGAAAAACCACCCTATTCCAGTTCAGAAGGTTTTGAAATGTTGGATGGTGTGATTCTCACATGAAATACGTGCAACTTCCCCCTCCCCCCCCGCAGCCTGGGGTTCTTGGGCTGTATGAATGCTTAGATTTCGTAACACTGCCGGCAAAATTCTTTCCCTTGATCCATGCTGTAGATATCTTTTGCATTTTCTGCACACGTGGTACTTTCATTTCCATCAATGGGAATTCCACATGCTGAATAAGGAAAAAATATTTGCATTCTGGATAAGTGCCTTATTTAGGCACTTATTAATACTTACTCACTTGGGCAAAGCTTCTACTGCCTTTGATCTTGTTGGCGAGCTGCCCGCTAGATTTGAATCCCTAGTTTGAAGAGTTGGTAAATGGTATTTTAACGGCAAGGGTCAGCAATGATTGCCATACAGTTTTTCTTGCTTTCCCCACCACATAGCTATGATCTGAAGGAAGGCATTGCAGTTCTTTTTGGAAGATTAATAGTTCTCTGCTAGTAACAGATTTTTCCACTAGGCAGAGAGCAGTACACCCACTGATGAGTTTATCATTTGAACTTTGAATCCAGTCGGGAAGTTGAGACGTAAACTCTTCCATGATGGTGATTTGTGGTATATTTCTAGTTTTCAGGGTCAGGTTATTAACCAGCGTAACAGTGATATAAGCACATGTTGTAGGGAACATGAATCAGAGGAAGCGTCTGACAAAGACCTCGCGGTGCAGGCAGCCTTCCTAGGAGGCTGTGAAAGTCTGACGTGTGTCATGCAGCTCCAGGTGTCAGGCTTGAAAATACCACAAGTATTAACAACTTGCGTATGTGTATACAAAACTTTTCTTGGCAGCATTTTTTGTACTTGGAGAATTTTATCCTGTGGCCTGTCTAAGGAAGGATCTTCAATTTGCTCTAAGATGTGCAGTTCTTAGAGTTTTTCTTTGCTTCTCCCTGTCACTTTGAGGGGGGGCAAATAGTCACAAGAAACCAGCCCAACCACCTGTATTGGATAGCTTGTAGTTTTTTACACAGGAGGAGTGTTTCTCACTTTGTATTTGGTAACAGTGCTCTTGGTTCATGTTAAAATTAAGATATTGAAAGAGCATAATTGTCTGCAAATTTCTAATGCTTGTTCTGTCATCCCGAAAGTACTGAGATGTAAAACATTCTGGGAGAAAACCTGTGGTGTGTTTAAAAAAAAAAAAAAAAATCTGTGCTAAAACTGGAAATCATTACCCATAGAAAATTCTCATATTCTGACAAGTTTCTGTCCTGAACTGGAATAAATATTGAAAATCTTTATGAACAGGGAGTTCTGAAAAGTAATGTAGTGTAGAAATATTTAACCTTTTGTTTAGAACCAGTATAATGTTATACGCCTTGGGAACACGTTGTGGAAATTGTAGTTCAGGTGTCTCTTGCCTCTGTTCAGCTGCAGGAGTTAGATATTCCTAACTCATACACACTTTTATGGCTTCCACAAAATACTGAACACAAAGAAGAAAACAGTACTTCCTGTGGCAAATTCCAGTTTGGCAAAATCTGCTTTAGATGGGGGTTTTTTTTTCCCCATTACAAATCACTTTGAGGAAAAAACCTCCCAGCTAGATCTATGGATAACATGAAATTCAACCTCTTATTTAATAGTTGTACTCGGAGTTATGGCATGGCAAGTTCTCTTTCTATCTGGGCTGTAACAGTCTGTTCAGCCTCACTGTCTTAGGGTGGGGGGGGAAGTCTGTGCTTTAACTGCATTCAAAATAACACTGCACCCCACTTCTGTAGTGGCTCCTGCTGAAGTTGATGTAGACTGATGTAGATTCCTGATGTAGATTCAGGAGTGATTCACATGTGGTGAAGTCACACAAATTTTTGTGGACTAGTGAGACTTAGTAGTACTGAGGTTGGGCTTGAGAGAAGAAACGCTTCTCTTCTGTTCCAGTAGTCAAGAGGTGAAGCCTTTCATTGCCGTTCTGCAAACGACATGCCTCTCTCCGCTTCCGCATGGTGGCTCCTCCGCTTTCCACCTGGGAAGAGATGGTAGTCCCCGTTGAGGAGCTATTGTCTTATATTTACATATTCAAGAACTATTTCACTAAAATATGCACAATAAAATTTCTGCATGCACTTAATTCCATGCGTTGTAAATGTGGGAGACTGAAGCCCTGGGAGAAGCAGCCCGTTCTCACAAGTGTCCTTGCTCCCCTGAAGGCTTTGCTGTAGCCGCTAGGTGATGCAGCAGCTTCTCTTTGTGTCATGGGAAGTCATGGAGGGAGAAGTTTGGAGAGTCTGGCGTATAAATTAAGAATGAGTAATTGGAGAAGATCCTCACTCCTCTAGAAGCAATACACAGACTAGATAATAGGCCTTGGAAAACTAACAAGATGATAGGGTTTCCAACTTCATGTTTTCTAATTACTTCAAATGAAACCCCATTAGAAACAGCTGGTCTGATTCTCAACTGATATAAATTGTCATATATTTTTAGATTTAAATAGCACTCGGCTGGTCTACCCCAGATGTAAACTCTGGCCTAGATTATGTGATAGCTATCAGCTTGGAATGGAAACTTTAGTACTACTTTTACAGGCAAATTTATTTTAATGTATTATCAGGAAAATCCAGCATATTTCCAGGTATTGTGTATCTGAAAAAACAATCACCAATACAAGATTGCTAAGAAGACAAAGTTAAAGTTATGCATGTAGCTGCTCAGGGCAGCTAGATGAAACTTGAGTCCAAGACATATGCTGGTAACAGGTAATCTAGGGCCGGATGCCCAGGGCCAAGAGCGTCTTCAGCTTCCTGATTTCAAAGAAAGAGGAAGGTGTCATATTTTTCAGTGTTTGCTGAGTCCCCCACAGAACTGGAAATACATTGAGTAAGATGACTGAAACTAGCTTTTTAGTAACAGTAAAATGTATCAGATTTAAACAGACTTATCCTGTCAGATACTGTGATTCTTATTTGAAAGAAAATTAACCTATGATTTGTTGTTCCTTTTAGACCAGATTCTCATCTACCTTATGTTCAGAAGAAATGACAAATCTGGCCCTTAATATGTGGTCTTAATTGGAGTTTGGATGAATGTTGAACATTCCATTGCTATAGCCCTTTGCAACAGCGTTGTTTTTATAGATTTTTTTTTTTTTTTGACCTGTGTTGAAAGAATTGGCTTACTGCTGGATCTAAGGCCCAAGGGAGTTGGGTCATGGTATCTGTAGTCTGCAGTGATGCAAAATTATGGGGGTGGGGAGATTTACTTGTCTCTTGTTTCTACTTTTCCATAGTGCATTTTTTTTCTAAAGTAGGAAAAAAACTACACAAAGGAGGACTAAAGTGGGAGGGAGAAGTATTTTCCAATAACCGTGTGCTAACCACTGATGTATAGAAGATAAGATTTTTATAGGCAATAGGTCTATTTCTGACCTAATTTAAACTAATTTCAGAGCAGTCGATGCCAATATACATTGCTTTAAAAGAAAGACTTCAAATTAGTCCACTCGGGGAATGAAACAAACTGAAGTTCTTGGATATTTGAAGCTGTGGGACACATTTTTGGGGAATAAATTGTCTGAAAGGATTGGATTCCAGATTAATTCCCAAATTAATGACAACTTTCCTGCATGTTTGTAGTTTTACAGAATTCCATAATCAAGCAATATAGAGCCATGTGAGTAATTAGGGGTAATAAACCTGAAGCCCTGTAGTACAGACGTCAATATAAATATACTCAGCAATAAAGGATTGTTATGTTAATCTGTATATATTGATCAGTTAAAAATTATTAAAAAGGCCTTATCCAAAAACACATCGTTTGTAATGGGACATTAGTTGATTAAAATTCTCACATCACAGATGACAAATATCTTTTCTCTGATATTAAAACAGCGACTTAAAGCTAGGAAAATTCTAAAAATATAATGGACTTGTCTTATTGCTTATATTTATCTCAATGCATGCAGTGTAAATCACTATTCTTGTTACTGCTATTTACCTAGTACTATTTCCTATCATCTGTTTCATGTTAGCCTTGCTGCAGTTCAGTGTTTGAATTGCAGCCATGGCTGGAGACTGTTTTGCCACAGTTGTTTCCATTGCAGTTAAAGCGTATGAGGTATTTTTAAAATTGATCTTGTTTTTTTTTTAAATGAGTTGGTCTATCACAATTTCAGCTTGGGGATGCATTTTATTTGGCAGTGTCCTGACGGAAAAAATGAAGGCAGTGTACTGGGAATCAAGACTGGGCAGAAAAATACGAAACAGGGGAGTGGCTTGAAGGTTATGTAAAGTAAAAGCCATCAGTGAAGTTGGACTCTATTTCAGTACCTTAGAGGTCATGTTCTCATGCTTTGCTGTCCAATCTTAATGACTAAAATTTATTTTCTTCATATTTGAAGGCCAAGGATTTCACATAATAACACACTTTCAAGAGGAGTTTCAAGAAGTTGTTAATACTGTAAAACCTGTCGTAAAATTGGGAGGGTGGGACAAGATACTTGCTTAAATTGATATTATCCCATTCCAGGAAAGAAAGTAATCCAAAATTGACATCACCTGGCCATCTGTCCCAATAAGGACTGCATTATATTCCAGGTTAAGTGAATCTAGAGGGAACTAATCCTTTTCTGGATGTATTTAGTCCAGAAATACTTACTTTTTCACCTGCAGCTTATGTTAATCTACTGATTACCATGTTTGTACAAACAGCTTAATAGAATGTGTATACACTTAAAATTTCAGAAATACTTGGTCTCATTTGTTCCCATTTGTTTTGGGTTTGTGTTTTTTTTTTGACACAGATGGACGTTGATGCTTTTAGAGGAGTTTCATCAGGTAGTTGCTGCTATAGCTAAGATGTTTCTTCATGAGCTATAAAAGCTTTGGAAGTTCATTTGATTAAGACACTTCAGCTGATAGAAACTGGGCTTCACTGTGCTGAAAGCAAAGAAGTTCTGCTGATACATACCAGGATTTGAGGGGCTGGAGATATCAAACTGGTGTTCTACAGATTTTACTCTTTTTATTCATACCAGATTTTAATCATTTGGGCTGAAAATTGAAGGTACGCTCAAGATCTCAAACAGCAAAGATCTTGATGTCATTCACTCAGATGCTATCACTAGTGAGGGAAGGACTGGGATTTGCTCTGTTGGTAGCTGATAACATCAATCTGACAGACTCGCACAAATAATTTGTGTGATAGAATGTAAAGACACCATGGCTTGACCTGCCTTCCTGATAGGGGGAGGGGCTCCCCACTTTGGGAACACGAAATGCCTTCTGGATGAATCTTTCATTCATACACATCCTTCATGTGTATGTGTCCCATGTGACATCTTTGTCACTAAGTTGTTGACACNAACCAGGCCAAGTGCAAGGTCCCTCTGAGTCAGGGGAATCCCAAGCACAAATAAAGGCTGGGTGGAGAACGTGTTGAGAGCAGCCCTGGGGAGAAGGCCTTGGGGGTGTTGGTGAATGAGAAGCTCAACATGAGTTGGCAATATATACTCATAGCCCAGAAATCCAGCTGTATCCTGGGCTGCATCAAAAGAAGTGTGGCCAGCAGGTCGAGGGAGGTGACTCTGCCCCTCTACTCTGCTCTGGTGAGACCCCACCTGCAGTACTGTGTCGAGCTCTGGGACCTCCAACATAAGGAGGACATGGACCTGTTGGAGCGAGTCCAGATGAGGGACACAAAGATGATCAGAGGGCCGGAGCATGTCTCCTGTGAAGAGAGAGGCTGAGAGAGTTGGTGTTGTTCAGCCTGGAAAAGAGAAGGCTCCAGAGAGACCTTCTAGCAGCCTTCCAGTACCTAAAGGGGGCCTACAGAAGAGATGGGAAAGGACTCTTTATCAGGAATTGTAGTGACGGGACAAGGGATAATGGTTTTCCACTGAAAGGAGAGATTTAGGCTAGATATTAAGAAGGAACTCTTTACTGTGAGGTGTTGAGACACTGAAACAGGTTGCCCAGAGAAGTTGTGGCTGCCCCATCCGTGGAGGTGTTTGAGGCCAGGTTGGATGGGGCTTTGAGCAAATGGGTCTAGTGGAAGGTGTCTGTGCCCCTGGCATTGGGGTTGGAACTAGATGATCTTTAAGGCCTCTTTGAACCCAAACCATTCTATGATTTAGGCTGAGTGAAGACCATGGATGTACCTTTCCTAGTCTGCCTGGCACCCAAACTAAGCACCAGTACCTCCCATGTGCACCTAAGCCCTGTGGAGGTTGGTCCCTCGTGCTCCTGACATTCAGCCTCACCTCTCTGCTACTGAGGCAGCTTCACCAATGTGTGGGAGGTTTCAGCAAGACTGTGGAGGTCAAAGGCCCTTAAGATCTGAGACTTCTGCCACTAAGCACCAAAAAGCTCAGTTTTCAAGGCCCTGTCACATTTTTATATGTGTGGAAAGTAATTATCCTAAAAATGTGAAGCAAAAAGGGATTTTTTTTCCCCTTTTAATCCCCTTGCATCTCAGTTTTGCATCTGTAAAACGAGAACAATATACTGCTGCTCATAAAAGTGAAGATGAGTGTTGTATTCCTCATGAATCATGCAAATGCTCTGTGATGTCCCATATTCTAGTAAAGCGTACAAGGAAACAAACAATGCTATTGTCAGAGCGCAGCCTTGGCAAAGGCAGGAGGGAAAAGGCTGAGAGCTTTTTCTGAGTGAGGATAGCTAAGGAAACATTGAGTAGTTGTTCCTTCTGCAAATGATTTCTACCCTTTTCACTGGATAAGCAGGGGATTTCAAAGAAAGATGGTGTATTGTAGAAGGGCAAAATTAATATTCCCACATATAGCAGGATGGAGTGAAAGCAGCAGTGATAACTTTCATGAATCTGGAGTTTGAGTAATAATTAAAATGAGGTCTGCAGGCGTCCTTCTCACTGACTTCAAGCCCCAGAACAGGCCTGGATGAAACAGTATAGTGAAATAGGTATTAGTGGGTTTTGGGAATCCCGGTGCTAATAGAGGTGACTCATAAATTCCCCTTTCATAACAGCCTGCTCGTGGCTGGTTCCTGCTTGTGTCTGAGTCTGTATTTGCAGGCTGTGTATGCGACAAGGGTCCTGGTCCTGGCTGGCAACCTCACTAGCAGCAGGAGCTGAACTGTCCTTTCCTGGTGGGATTCGTGGGCATTGGAGAGACGAGTTGGAGAGCTGAGGTGGGAGCACTGGGGGAGAGGAAGGATGTAGGACAAGACTTCAGCAATGTGACTGTTTCAGCCTCCCAGTGAGCCCTACAATGGTTTTGTAGGGCAGGAAGGGCTCCTCACATTTGGCAGACTTGGTCTTGTGCTCTGCCAGGCTCCTGCAGCACATAATCTGTTTTATAAACACAGCGACTTAGGATGCTCGATAGGTGAGTTCCCAGATATGTTGCCTGTTTGATGCTGAAATATTTTAATTTGATTTCCCTCTTGAATGTTCTGCTCACACAATGAGAAGTTGTGACAGTGGAGGTATCCTTGAGCCTGCTCTAGTGCGGACGTTCCTGTTGTGCTGATATGAAGGCCATGGATGAGAAGAGGTGGTATGACTCAGTCTTATTAGAAAGTATTAAACCACTTCATCTTTTATCCCTACAAGCATAACCTGTGGAAGGCTGTGGGTGGCTGTAATGTCGCCATCTCATTTTCTTTGCATTTCTGTTGCTCAATAAACATTAATACACTGTAGGAGAGTTAAGAGATTTTATTTAGCAGGAGCTGTAAAAGTGCTTGTTCCCCTCAAATTTCATCTCATTTTTTTTCCTTTGTTCCACTGATGACTGGCATCATCTGTTCATCTCCTGGAGGGTTTTGAACTCAATTATTATGAATGTCTCTTGCTGCCCTTGTTTTCTGTGCCCAATTTCTATATTCCCATTGTCTTAGATTAAATTAGCACAAATCCAATCCCTAGCTTTAGCAATTTTAAACCTCAGTATGGGAAAGAACATTCCTAAATTTTAATATGGGGATTGTCTAGCTGACTTGGGAACTTTGTGAAATTTTGAAAAGGGGTGACCTTGTTTCTTGTAGGACCTCAGTAGATGTTCTTGCACTCCCTGCACTTCTCCTCACGTTCTCATCTGCCCAAGACACACAGTTCATGGTTTAGCACCTTGGTTTCACAGTTTATAAAAATTGGCCCAGCCTTGCAATTTTTACTTGAGCAAATCTTTTTTTATGCTTACTTAAATGAGGACCAGGTCCTGAAGCATTGGGGTCTTATAATTGCTTAACGGAACAACTGCCTTTTTCAACTTAGGTGACTTCTTTCCCCATAAACCGCTGAAATTAATTTTGTGTGAAATTAAACTTTGGCCCAAAATGCAAGGGAGGAAGAGTTCTGCTTATGGAGATTTTTCTGTTGGAATATCTTATGCCAAGTGCAAAAGAAATAATTTTGAAACAAAACAGAAAGATGAGACTTGTTTTTTTTTAAACTACCCAATTAAAATATGCCCAGAATATATTTTAAAGCTTGTTTTCCCTTCTTTCATTAAACCTCTGAGGCAATTCAGTGAATTTGATCTGCATTTGCAGATTTATTTCAGTTGAGAAAGAAGTCCTTTTTGTGAATAAAATATTTGCCTGAAAAATATTTGCTTGGCTCTAGCAATGTAGCATATGGGCCTGTGTAATTCCTCTCCATGGGATGCTTTTAACCCCAGGTGACAAGCATACTGTCAGTGCTTAATAATCCTCAGTGGAGAATGTGTCAGGAATAATGTTGTGGTTCTTGGGATCTTAGTTCATTTTATACTTGCCTGTAACGGACGCTTACCTGAGGAAGATGGGTTGCCTTGTGGGCAAGTTCCCAGGTGCTTGTAGCTGAAAGTTCCTTTCACACTCTCCAAGTCCCAGCTCACGAAACACACCTGCAAAGGAGCGCTGTACAGCAGAAATGCTCTTCAAACCTCGGGCTACAATAAACTGAGCAATAAGTGTGCTCTTTGCTCAACCACGCTTCTTTTAAAATTCCTCACTGCTTCCTTGTTGCTTATTACCCTCCCATAGAGAGAAGGGGGGGAAATGATATAATGTTTGGTAGGAAACTGGAGAAATGATGACCACAGGGTTCTGGGTCCCTTAAGAATGTTTCTGCTGTGCTATGTTAGAAACTATTTAAACCAGAGGTCCAGTCCTACTTCAGAGTATGCTAACATATTAATGTTGATGACTGAAGAAGTGAAGGCTATGTGGGTAGCTGAAGCTCTAATACAATATGTAAGACTGAATGAAAAATAAATTAATTTTAAATGGTTTGCAGACATACAAAAGGTTCATTCGCTGCATATAACATGCTCAGTAAAATAATATCCTTTAATGTGTTGAACTTTTCATGCTTTTCATGAAGCTGCATCTAATTGTACTACTCAGAGTTGAGTAATTCTGCCACTGAGAATTCTGCCACTGCCTTTGAGAAAAATAGCATTTCAAGACATGACTAACACTCTAAGTAGTCATTAATTCTTAATTAATTCAGAATGAAAATTAAACTTCTGTAGTGTGTATATCAACCTGATTACCATACAGAATACATACAGTCAGGTCACTTATTTTCAAATTAATATTAGTTTATACTACATGATTTAAAAACAAAACAACTAAAAAACCAGACAAAACCAACAACAACTCCTTAAAAATACTAGCAAAAGCCAAACATTTACTAATATAAATATTGGGTTTATTGTCATATATGTGTTAACGTATTAAAATAAGGGTTTGTTTGTATTGATACTGTATGATGAAGCTCAGCTTCTAGGAACACTTTATATTTTGGACATTAAGTATGCGCTTACGATCATACCAATGTGAATGGACCACTACTATTTGTGTTTATGTTAAGAATATTTAATCTAGCATTCTTTGCTGTTTTCGTTTCGCCTTAATTAAAGGAGATGGGGTTGTCTGCCTATCATTCTCCAAGTAGACATTTCCCTCAACAATTTGTAGGGAGCTGAATTAAAGCTTTCTGTGGTGAAGCTCACCTTTTCTTCAGGATGCAAGAAATCTCATTTCTAGAGATAACCCTTCACATGTGGTCCTGCAATCCTCTTTTGTTCCAGTCGTGGTTGTAACGGGGTCATAATAACCCAGGTTAGCAGACACGTATATTTAGAGTAGGTCAGCTTGATGTTGTACCCTCTTGCACTGACACAGCTGGATCCAGATGAGGACCAGTGTATAGGGACATGGTGGATGAGAGTATCAGGGGGTTTTCCTTCATGTAAGGACAATAGTTTCAATGACTCGTGTTTCTGATCGTGATCCCTTGGCCTGCTCTCCTGATGAAAGTATTTGGCCAGATTTAGGCTTGTGCAACCTTTTGACAGCACTTAAGCGTCTGGAATTACCACGAGGCACCTAGACGTTGTACGAGTAGGCTGGTACCTTCCCCCTGTGAATTTGATTTGAAATGGTATCTAATTTTTTCATTCGGAAGAATGGTTATAAAGAGCAGAAATATAAAGTGAATACTACTATGAATATATATACCTAAATGTCTGTGCCAGAACCATCGATGGGATGGCCTGATGTCTACTTCTGACAGAGATTCAGCTATATCAGTCCTGCATGCCTTTGATCTTTGCACCATAAGTGATAAATAATAATTCTGGAAGAGACTCTGTGGGCATTTTACATACAGCAGAATATGAAGTGAAATAGTGTCTTTGAAGGAAGCCATGATTTCACTAAAAATTGTTTCGTAATATAAGAAGGGGGTAAGTTACTTTAATCCATTTGCAATGTAATATGGTGAGAAATTACATGAAAACCAAATGAAAGCGACTGTGATAAACTGTCCGGTTTGATGGTGGGGATAGTACCAGAAGAGATGGAGCATGGGATGTTCAGCAAGGAGCTAACCTCTCTAGAAGATGAGAATAAATAAACCATTTAGGGAGTAGGCTAATAAGAAGTCTCAAGACCCTGCAATAGACTCTGTGACTGAAAATATTCCTCTTGAAGGTTTAGAACTGAACCCAAGGCCTATTTGGATGTTTTAGCACATGGTAGGTTGCGTTCATTTTAAAATCCATCTCCTTATAGCCTCAGAGCATCAAACTAGGTGGCTGTTTCTCTGTTTCCATCTTTTCTGTTTTTGCCAGGATCTGGCATTATTTATCTCTTGGGCAGCAGTCACTGGAAATGGGTTTCCTGATCCCTTGTGATAACTGGAGGACAGTGGTGGCCTGAAACTTAAACCTGCTAATGAAGAGCTTAAAAGGGGAATCTAGCCTGTTCAGAGGCCTTTCCACCTATTTATTAGACACAGTGCTACACAGAAATCAGCAGCTGTCAGACTGCCAGCCAGAAGACAATACAATTCTTTCCAAGCTCCTGACCAATTTTTGTTCATCTCTGGAATTGGTTGTCCCTGCCTCTTGCATTCAGTCTCTTAGAATAAAGACTGCTGAATTTAAAAGTATAATTTCAGTGCAGCTCTAGCTTCTGCACTGGTAATCAGGACACAATGTACTGCTGAGGATCCATGCTGTATTATGCAACTCATTCAGCCTGTAATTATCCCCGATTCCCCTCCTGTTGTAGCAGAACAGCTACAGACACTTACGTGACCGTTCCAGGCTGTGCTGCTCCCGCTGTTTATTAACTGCTGAGATAACAAACTATACTGCTGGTGGTGAGCTGGCCTTCGGGGATACAAAAGCTTTGAAAATTCAAGTTAATTTATTTTTAGGGTTTGTGTGAACGTGTCAAATATCCAATGTTTACAGCTCAGAAGCAGGGTCTGTACTGTCAGGATCTTATAATATTCTCTGGTGTGAAGTGCTGAAATGTTTTAAACCTCTTCCTTCCTCTTGGTTCTTCAGCAGAAGTTGGTCTAGGCAGTTGCGTTGCTTGAAACATTAGGTGGTTCCAATACCTCTTTCAATTTGGGGTTGTNCGGGGAGTGTTATATTGACGGAAACTATTTAGGACCAGTAAGGAAAAGTAAGTGCAGTAGTAGGTACGGCCAGAGTGACTTGTTTGACTTACAGGAGCAGATCCCATCCACAGACACCTTGGAGTTGGGCTTCCACACACAACTTTATCCTGGCATGTGACACTGTGCCTTGGAAAGCCTAAGGGTGGAACACAGCCTTGCTATCCTGCCTAGGGGGGAAGGAGATAGGTAGGTGAGCAGACATCTGGCAGAGGCTTGCTCCAGCAGCAGTACCCACCACCGGTACTGTTTCTGCAGCTGGTGGCACAGCCAGCTGGGGATAAAAGACCAGAGATGCTGTACTGTGATCTTTGTTCTCCTGCATCTACCCTGGTGCAGTTATCCTGTCCTTTACTGTCCTACTGGATTTCATGTTAGAAACATGCCAAGTTCATCAGCCAGTTCCTTTGGAACCACCCCCACACTTCCTTTCAACTGCATCCAAAGGTGCTGACGTCAGTGGAAGCCTTACTTTCCTTGAGGGCCTTTGGGTCAGGTCATTGGTGTGGGATGTGGTACGTAGGGCTTCCTGTAACTTGTAAATAGGCAGAATTGGTGCAGCCTTGCAGGGGGATGGGGGTGGGGGGTATGTGTACTAATAGAAATAAACACTCCCCTGTGTAATTTAGGCTCCATTAAACTCAGAAGTCCTTCTTTCAGGATTCTGAAATATTCAACCTCATTGATTTCCATTTTCTCCTGCTGGATTTCCAAATGGTAAAACGGGAACTATTCTGTTACTTCAGTCAGTGGCTCCTCCTGGATTTCTCACTGTACAATGTCTGCGCACCTCGGAGAGCGTGGTTCCCCAGGCAGGAGGACCCTCTCCTAGGAGCCACAAAGACATGGTTTTATGCCTGAAGGCATTTGCCTGCTGGCATCCGATGACATTTTTCTTTGTTCAGGACATGCATCCCCACGGCAGAGCAACAGGGAGCTGAACTGGTGTGTCAGACATCCACAAGCAATGGCTTTCTGATATTTCCACTTGAAAATTTTGGGGATGGATTTTAAGCCTTGAAGGTGTGGCTATGTTCAAGTCTAGGCTTTTTCACACCAACTAAACAAAACATAAGACAACCCTGCCATTTGAAACAAGACGTCTTCTCACAGGTCATGAGAGCCTGTAACCTTGGCTTAGATTCTGCTTTCACTTATATTTGCTTAGATTTTATGTAATGGCGCTGCAGCTACCAGCTAATTCTCTGCTGGTCAAAACTGAAGTTAGTACATGAGCCAGGATGTGTTGTCAATGAGCCTTTTACCTTTTTGGTACTTACTGAAGTAATTTCACATTGTGAGCATCAATAATGTTGGTCGGCACCATGGTGTTACGAGTAAATGAAACATGAAATAATTCTTATCTTAATTTTGGCTTTTGAAAAATAACTGAAGCACAGTGCTGTTAGACAACTAAGCTTAGTGAGAGACTTAAAACATACTTTTTAAAATTTTGTACTTTTACTCTGTTTTTTTTAATAACTATATATAAGGGGAAAAAAGCAGGGTAACAGAAATTTTCAGTGTAGTGAAGCTGTGTTGAAAGAGGAGTGATATTACAGTAGTTGTTAAGCAGAACATACCTGCTTCAGTGGAGAAATAGTTATTTTGGGATTAAAAAAAAAATTAAGCAAATGATTGTACTGTTAAATCATGATAAATACCAATAAAATAACACTTTAAAATTAAGTGGCAGGAGGAAACGAAAAGCATTATGAACTACCAAAAAGAGGTGTACTTCTCTGTGTTAGAAGGCAGAATTGCTGGTCATGGAAGATGAGGAGAAATTACTTGCTCTTGTATCTCAGATACAACCCACACCTTTGGCACCATTGGGCTTAACTGTGCACAAATGCAACCTTATCCACAATTGCAGGAATTCAGTGAAACAGTTTCACTGATTTCGTACAACTTCTTGACCTGAATTTCACCCAAATATAGCTGCTGAATTGTAAATGGTGGTACTTCACTGACAATAGAAAAAGTGAGTTTCTCCCTTAACCAACCTGGGCTCGAGTCTCGTTAAGTTTACTAGCAATGTGTACTGTTGTTAGGATTTCTAAAATAGATAAGACAGGAAAAAACAACCTTATACTTGAAGCTATTGCTTTGAATATTTACAAGGGGAAAATGTAATGGAAGTCTGCCTGCAGTATTGCTGCACTGCCTTAAAAAAATAAATATAATTACCATATAGAAACCAAACCTGCCAAGAGTATGTACCTATGTACCCAGCAAGGACTCTCCTCCACACACTTTTCCTGTGGGTATAATTATGGTATTTGACTTTTAAATCTCTACATGTTCCAGCACAATGACGACTGGAATAATAATAATTGAAAAATCTGATGTTACCTAGCAATGATGCAGTTTATGCTTTACCGGTGTTTTCTAATGTTATGCCTAATAAAAGATGACAAGACTTGCTTTAAGTCTTAATCCATCAGCAACACTATAATCTACTCAGGTGAGCTGTATTTTCCTTCTTGCACAGATAAATAGCATAAAAATTGGATCATTCGGAGAAACTTTGAAGCAATGTTCTGGGAACAGTTAATGTGTACGCCTGTTTCCTTTTGTCCTCCAAACCTGGCCCATCTTCAAAAAGTGCCTTTTCGCTGAGGAATTTCAGGTTATCATAATTAGGGATGACTTTTCTTTGGAGAGAGAGGTTGCCTTTTGCCCTCTGTGCTGAGAGGAAAGCGCACATCGGGGGCTAAGAGACCAGCCATGGCTACCATGGACATGTTTGACCTCTGTGTTGCGCCATGGCCAAGGGTGAGGTGCAGGATATTTATGCTTTTTCATCCCTGTTCCTTGCAGTTTAGTTGGTCAAGCAAGGACTGCCCCCTCCCATATCCATACAGTAATGCAAAACGAAAATGTAGCAGCAGTAGAGCTTTGTCAATGATGGTCACTTATTTATGGCTGGTGGAGAGAAGGTGCTGCGTAGAGTGGAAAAATGATTGCTACCCTGAAAAGCTCAGAGCCTTCACATTGAGATGGCTCTACAGCAAAGCCAATAATGCTGAATATTGTTGTCTGAAATTACTTTCAGGGGAGAACAGGGAGAACTTTCAGAGACAGTACTTTCGTAGGGGAGAACGTGGGGGGAAGAGAGACAGTGAGCCGAGGAAGGGATGGGCATGGTGCATTTTCTCCTCCTCCAGCATAAATGATGGGTTCAGATGCCCTGGACTTTTCCTTGCTGGTGCGGCAGAGGTATGAACTTTGGTTTCATGCACAGAGGTATAAACCCACAGCTTGCAAATCTTATGCAGGACATAGTACCTTCCTTTCTTTCCTGCAAAAGTTGCTGCACTGGTTGGAAAACATGAACAGCTATGGGGAAACCACAGAGCCTCTTAGGTCTGTGCTTAGCTGTCAGTGGTATCATTCCTTAAATTAAAGCTCTAGACAGTAACTTCACGTCACCCATGTGAGCTAGTCACTGCAGAGCTCCAGCTCCTGTGATTGTCTCTGAGAACTAAAGATGTAATTTTAGAGAAGCATATGAAAGATCAATTAACTTTCCCAAATCTTAAGCTTGAAATACCTATGTTTATTTGACCTTCCAGTTCAGTCAGAGTTGGCGTGAGTTCAACCTCCTGCTAAGTGAATACTGCCTATTGATTTCATACAGACTTACACCAGTTTAAATCTATTTAAAAGGCATTCCTTCAGCTTTCTGAGGCTTATAAATTGAAGTATTGTAAGTCTGCCAAGTGTGGGTTACCTGGACAGGATATCCACACAAAGGACTTTTGCTTGTGATGTTTCTTAACAAGGAATATTTTTCATGTGGTAAGGTTAGATCCTGGGTTAAAGGTTTAATACCTATAGCAGTCTGGACAATCAGTGGATATCTTTGTCTCAATTGTTGTTTCTGTTAGAGTGGAACTGGTCAAAATATTTTGGCTGATACCCAAATGTTGAAAAGTTTCAAAACAGCCTCAGTCTCCTGGCGGGGGGGCCCCACCCCCTCCCCAGTCTTCCCCATTTAAAAGAAAATATAAATGAGGATTTTCGTCTTGAGTTTTCCTTATGGAAAAGATGTTGGTTTTCTGGCGTACTCCTTTGAGCATAGGATCTTTGCATGGCATCTTTACACTGTCCGGGAATTGGCTGCATTTCAATGGCAAAAAGATATGCAAAATTTAGGTACAACACAGAACATTCTGTCCTTGTATATGGTGAGTGGAGCTGACTGGTTAGAGTAAAATGAGTGGTGTTAAGGCCAGTATGTAGTAACTGATAACATGATACAACAGTCCTGAAACACATAATCTCTTTTTCTTTTTTTTTTTTTTTTAGACTGTTGAATTCAAAGAGGTTTCTAACTGTGATGTTACAGCAGTAGTTACATACTTAGCCTATTTAATCTTCTTGTATTTTTAGTATAATTCTCCCTTCTTGAACACAACTATAAAAATCTACTTATTCTCTTTCTCCACTTCAATACGTGGCTTTAACTTTTAATCTTTTCTCCAATGAGTCATTTTTAAATTGGAACAAGACATTATTGTGTGTATTTATTTCATTCCTTTGGTGAATTTTGGAGCCTCAGTAAGAATTACATTTTGTGCTTCTAATAATTATAGTCTATTTTCCTCTTATTTTTAGTCTATTGTACTGTGGCTTCTCAGTCATTTTTTACATCCATTACCACAAGTCTTCTTCATCAATTTCTCCTGAATACAAGGTGGCTTACTCAATTACCCTTCTTCCAGTTCAAGTTTTCTCATCCATGTAATCAAGACAAGCTGACCAGGAGATGGGAAATAGTTACCTTCATGACTTCAACACAGGCTTTTCCCTTTGTCCCTTCAGTACCTGCAAGGCTATCTCTAAAGGAGTGTGAAATCCTCCAAAAATTGCCCTATCTGTTGCTGATAGGAGCTTTGTTTCATGTTTGTCATTTGCAGGTATTTGAGTTTTCCCATGGCAGCACAGACCTGCTTACAGATGACATCCTGAAACTACCTAGCCCTTAAATTGTCTGTAAACTACATATCCAGACAATTTTCAGCACCATTTTCCAGAGTGTTCAAGTATGTCTGCTTGACTTCTTTTTCTTTTTTTTTCTAAGTTTCTGAGGTTTGTTAATCACTTTGGTTTGTTTTTTTTATTTTATAATAAAACACCTGCTCACCCTTAGAACTGCATATCTCAAAGAAAGACTTAAAGTGAAATTTAATAAGGCACTTATTGAACAGTATATTTGCCATATGCTTCAAAGTTGTTAAGCAAAATTTAATGATTTTTTTGGCCAAGTAATTTGTACATTATGTTGTAGGATCTCAGTGAAGTTTTTGTCAATATTATGTAATATATGGTAATCAACCATTATTTTAGTTGTATCGAACTGCTGGGTTTTCTGCTGGTTGGAGGGCGAGCAAGGGCTATGAGACTTGAAATGTGGCATTCGCAGTTTAGTGTATTTAATGAGGCATTGGAAATATTCAGAGATGTCACTGAACATCTGCAATGTAGGAGTAGGGTGGTCAGCTTGGAGAGGTGCGAATTGGCTCTGGAGTAGGACTTCACAGTGCAAAAGATCCTGTAAAAATAGTACCTTCTGATTTTTGTTGGATAGCTCCACTGTGGAGAAAGACACCCTGGTCTTTATGTTCTTGGAAGAGCCATGTAATAGTGAGGATCTGCTGGGAGTTATGTGTCAGCTGTCTTATTTTGGAAGAAATGTGATTTTAGGAAATAAGAAAAAGATTAGATCATGGAATAAAACACTATACAGGTAACAGTAGATCTGCTTTGCTCTGTTACGAGCAGTAGGGTCTTGAAGCTTTGAAAGTTATGCTCTAAACGTTCATATAGACTATGTTTAAATTTGAAGTGTGACCTGGAAGAACGAACAGGAGGGTGTGATTGGTATGGTTTTGGTAAGGTATTGTGTCTGCACACAAAGTGGTATTTTCCAAAAGAGTAAAGGGACTCAGTAAAAGATGATTTAAGCATACGAGCTCTTAAGTATATTGACTTCTAAATGAAACTGGACTTCTAATTGCCTGAAGGTCAGATCTGCAAAAGAATTTAAGTGTTTATTACAATTTTCAGGAATACATAATTAGCCAGGATGCTTACTTCTGTTGATTTCAAATTATTTCCTTCTAAATAATTCTTGCTGTTCTCCTTAGATTTTATGCTAACTACTAAACAATTTTACAATTCTGGCTAAATTTCTTTCCAGTGTAAGGGCATTTACTTAACACGCTCATTCCTGGGAAAGTCTTTACATTTTGCTCTCCATTCCATAGAATGGTTAGAGTTGGAAGGCACCTTAAATATCATCTAGTTCCACCCCACTGCCCTGGGCAGAGACACCTTCCACTAGACCCATTTGCTCAAAGCCCCATCCAACCTGGCCTCAAACACCTCCACGGATGGGGCAGCCACAACTTCTCTGGGCAACCTGTTTCAGTGTCTCAACACCTCACAGTAAAGAGTTCCTTCTTAATATCTAGCCTAAATCTCTCCTTTCAGTGGAAAACCATTATCCCTTGTCCCGTCACTACAATTCCTGATAAAGAGTCCTTTCCCATCTCTTCTGTAGGCCCCCTTTAGGTACTGGAAGGCTGCTAGAAGGTCTCTCTGGAGCCTTCTCTTTTCCAGGCTGAACAACACCAACTCTCTCAGCCTCTCTCTTCACAGGAGACATGCTCCGGCCCTCTGATCATCTTTGTGTCCCTCATCTGGACTCGCTCCAACAGGTCCATGTCCTCCTTATGTTGGAGGTCCCAGAGCTCGACACAGTACTGCAGGTGGGGTCTCACCAGAGCAGAGTAGAGGGGCAGAGTCACCTCCCTCGACCTGCTGGCCACACTTCTTTTGATGCAGCCCAGGATACAGCTGGATTTCTGGGCTATGAGTATATATTGCCAACTCATGTTGAGCTTCTCATCCACCAACACCCCCAAGTCCTTCTCCCCAGGGCTGCTCTCAACACGTTCTCCACCCAGCCTTTATTTGTGCTTGGGATTCCCCTGACTCAGAGGGACCTTGCACTTGGCCTGGTTGAACTTCATGAGTTTGCATGGACCTACCTGTCCAGGTCCCCTGGATGGCATTCCTTCCCTCCAGTGTGTCAACCACACCACACAGCTTGGTGTCATCAGTGAACTTGCTGAGGGTGCACGCCATCCTATGTCCATGTTGCCAACAAAGACGTTAAACGGCACCAGTCCCAGTGCTGACTGCTGAGGAATGTCCTTTGTCACTGGCCTCCACTTGAACATCGAGCCATTGACCGCAACTCTTTGACTGCAGCCATCCAGCCAATTCCTTATCCACCAAGTGGTCCATCTATCAAATCCATGTCTCCTATTTAGTGGCAAGGATGTCATGCAGGACAGTGTCAAATGCTTTGCACAAATCCAGGTAGATGATGTCTGTTGCTCTTCCCTTATCTTCCAGTACTGTAACACTGTTGTAAAAGGCCACCAAACTTGTCAGGCATGACTTGCCCTTCATGAAGCCATGTTGGCTTCCTAATTTTCCATGTGTCTTAGCAGAGTTTCCCGGAGGATCTGCTCTTTGATCTTCCTGGGCACAAAGGTGAGACTGACCGGCCTGTAGTTCCCCATGTCTTCCTTTTTTCCCCTTTTTAAAAATAGGCATTATGTTTACCACTTTCCAGTCAGCAGGAAGTTCACTAGACTGCAATGACTTCTCAAATATGATAGGTAGTAGCTTAGCAGCTTCATCTACCAGTTCCCTCAGGACTCACAGATGAATCTCGGCAGGTCCCATGGACCTGTGCACCTTCCAGTTCCTTAGATGGTCTCGAACTTTGGATTTCCTCACTTTTTTTAATCTGTGCATTTTAAGATTCACAGAGTGTATAAGATATTTAAAAGTTCTCATTATTCTGTGTTTGTCAGCTTTGAACTGTCTTTCCCATTAGCTTCTAAATGATCTAAGTCTTTCTTTAACTGACTGGAGTGTTCCTCATTTACTGTTCCCCAGGCTTTAACACCATCAATTTATAAGCACTTCTTAATTTGCTTCCTGTTCTAATGCTTTTTGTATTCTGGGCCAGCTTTCTCCCTCTGTTCTGCTACTTGTAGTATTGCAGGTGTTTACTATTGACCTTGAATTAGTGTTTTAGCTTAAAAAAAACACAAACAAACCCCCTAACTTTCAATGAAAAGAACCTGTGTGGTCTTTATTATATCACTGTGCAATGAAGCGATATATGACTGTTTCAGACATGAATCTTTCTGCCACCCTCTGCCTTCAAACTTCTCCAAGTTCCTGGGGCTTCTGCTGGCCTTGCCAGCAATACAACTGTAAGTGTATAGAAATGCTGTTGAAGACAACTCTTTTTTTTTTTTTTTTTTTT